>KZ308144.1:903468-973560 GCA_000376725.2 Ladona fulva
CCCCCCCCCCCCGTCCCCCCCCCACTCATCCTCGTTAGCGGAATAATGGAAACTTCTCGTAGAGACTGTTTTTATCGCCTCTTCACCGCCTTACTTTCGGAGATTTAATCCATTTAAACGAGATTTTTTAAAAGGAGAAGTAGGGCCCTCCGCCTACTTCTATAGACTTCCCACGGGTGACGTCTTCGCCCCCGCTCGAACCCCCGTTTATGGAGAGTCGCGTATTTTCTGCGGTTTGGCGCAGTCCCACGCCGGTCCACGGCGACGATTCCCAAGGACGATGACGAGTCCGAAAATGGCTCCGCGGATCGGTCGTATCATCGACCCACTCTCCCAACGAAATCGAAGCTTTCGCGACCTTAGCACCTGCTTTTCTGCGTGCAAGGTTAATGAGAGGATTGTCTTTTCTGCTGGAGCAGCTGATATGATCGCGAAATTGAAGTGGTGCCTGAGGAGATTTTCTGTTTTGCTGGATTTGGCCCCGATGCGCGATCAATCTCGTGGTCTTGAATTTGACGAGCCGATTGACTGCTTCTTTTGTTGGGATTAAGGCTTGAAAGCTTTTTCTGGTGTAAGGATGGTGATATTTCGCGCCACACTAGGTCACCATCTTTAATAAACGTATAACAATAATATTATTCTCCCATTCATAGCGTATCAACCTTGCAAGTTTGGAGGTCAAGGCTGCAAATTCTTAGCCTAACGGTATGAAAGAAAGGTAATATAGCAAGCACTACACTTCTGCCGTCTTTTTTTTCTAATAAAAATGTATCCCATAAAATATTTATGATCGTAAGATATTTATTAAATTCCCGGAATCAAGCTTTTGGTCGCCATTGATAGTTTCCTATTAGAATAATCCGATATTGTCGTGTAGAATTGTTGCGAATATCAACAATGAATAGTCTCGACAAATTCCCGCTCACGACAGAGACGTAATAATTGCGGTCTACGAACGACAATGAACGATAACAATGCAGTTTACAGATATTATTAACAGATATTATTTCGATATCCGTTGGTGAGACCTAAATTAGAGGAGAATGATTTATGTCAGTATATATTGGAGGAAAAAAAAAGAGGCTGCGTGAAGTGAATCAGAAAATAATGACTTTATACTAAGCTAGTATGTCGTTATTCCCTGTTAATGGCAGAGGTTTATTGCCTTATCGCGTAGAGGATTAGATGAAGAGGCGCTGTTTTTCTCCTCAGAATATCATGGAAGTGATTCATTTCATGCTGTTTCTCTTAACCATAGTGATTTTGAAACACTGTAAATTGCTCAAATATTGTAATGCTTAAGTACGCTAGAATAGTTTTACTGTACAAAGGCATTTAATTCTAGAGCAACTCAAAAAAATTGTTATGTATTTATATAATAGATTGTACATCTTGTGTCAGTTAATTAATACGCCGCATAGTTGCAGTATTTAAATTAGATACGTTGTCCAGTCCTACAGAAATTCGGGTTGTGAAAAATTCGGTATTACACTTAAACAACAGATTTATCGGTAAATTAACGAATGAAAGCTTACGATAAAGTTGCCCATATAGTTTGAAAACTTTCTCATAAGAGGTATTCGTAAACAGCCCAAATAGTTGTTACTAAAAATTGTGGCAAGCACTTCTTCGCTCTACCAGAAGGGGCGATCCTGTTCTCAAAGGGAAGAGACAAGGCCGTGGGGAACCCATGAATTCCTAATCATCCGAAGATTCCAAAACTATTCTTGCTACCGAACGTGTTCAAGATACCACACACGCAGTAATGCATACAGATTCGTCGAAAACGTGATCATTATGCGAAATAATCGTCGAGAGGCGTAATAACTTGTTTATGAAACACTGATTCACGCCATCGGCGCTCGACGCGTTGAAATTGTGTCCATATATCACTGAGGAAGTGTAAAAGGAGACAAAAAGATGGCGAGGACAATGGACAACCGGCGTTCCAACGCGCCATCCGTGGACGTTCCAACGCGATCGCCGCACGTCCGCTTTGACACGCCGTGTCGGTGTCCTCTGAACATTGCAGCTCCGTCAGGTGGCTGCATCCGACCCCGTGACCTTTTCCCCGGAGGGCACCGCCCCACCCGATCGTAGGATCCTTCCATTATTTGGCCACGCGACTAATGCTTTGTCAAGGTACTAAACATCGCCCCCCCGCACGAACTTCGGAGACTTTTACGAGCTCGTAAAAATCCTAACGCGGCCTAACCCCCTTTTATAAGGGAGGTTTTGATGGGTTCAGGGGATGGTGAGAATGTAATGGGGCCAAGTACGTGATGCCCGTCGCTCTCTACAACGCCATATATTTGGGTCTCTGTGTCTGGTAGGTGTCGGGGACTCGTCTCTAGTTATTGTCGAGGGTTTTTTTTTCCGCGTGAAAGGATCGGTGGTAATCATTTCACGCTCTGCGTGATATCTCGTCTCCATGGTCGTCATGTAGTCGTGTTTCTGGAGCGTGGTCCTGGAATTCGGCGTGCTTAGGGTGCGTGTTTATGGGAGTGTTACCCCTCCCATTGTCTGCCTCAGCGTCTCGCTGAAAAGATTTTTTATGGGTGTTATTTTTTTAGAGGACGGTTATCATCGGTTTTTATATTATTGGAGTGCGTTGTTATCCGTACGTGTTGGGAGCGATGGGGATTATTTGGGGAGAGGAACGATTCGAGAATGGGGACATATCCGCTCGGAAAATTACTTTATCTGCGGGGATGGTTGTTTCGTTCGGAAAATGTCCACGTGGATGAAATTGTAGGCCGCCTCGTGCCGAGGGTCGCCTTTCTGCTGATAAAGTAGGAATTGCTCTACCGAAACTGTAATTTAGGCTTCTTTTCCTGTTGTATATGATTGTCGATGTGCCGTAAATAGGGAGTCACTGCTGTAAACCCTCGTTGCTTCCTTAGGTAAGGGCTATTCCCAAATCTTGGTGAGTCATCAACTTTTAGATAAGGTATCTATTAAGGGTATTACGTTATTTTACCCTGATATTTTATTTGCGAAGGAAATGTTGTTAATAATAATGAGAATTAATATTGTGTAGTTGTTGAATAAAAATTACATTTAATGAATCAATTCTGGAGATTTATTAATGTTGAGAATTTAAGTTAATATACTTCATGAGGTGTTTGATTTAAGTTTATCTGTTGAAGAATATCAGATTTGTTTTCAATTGTTATCGTATAAATTCAGATTTCAAAGAAAAAATTCGAATATTTTACAAGTTTTAAAGATATCAGTCATCGTCGAAATTCTTGAATATTTCATCGAAAATTGGTGAACTTCATTGATATCCCCCTTTATATGATATAATACGATAGTATATAACTTACTGTCACAGCACAATGTTAAGTGATACCTTAGTTTTTTCCTTGAGTCATTACGTTGGCATTTTCAGAATCCGTACTTTGCAGTTTTCCCTGCCCCTGCCTAGACGTGAAATTTCAACTCGTATTCAACGTTATCTCTTTCTCGGAAGTCATCTTTTTAACTTCCACGGATTGTACGATAGAATAGCAGAATCTAAAGATATAACGCTGCATTACAATGCTTCCAAACCGATGTCTTGTGACAAAGTGGTTTGCTATATAATATCCGACGATTACACTTTCTTGGAATTTCCCATTAGATTTGCTTTTTTGTTATATTTCGTCTTTGTGAGCTTTGGAAGATATAAAATATTTTGCCAGTTCTAAATAATATCTTTTATTTATAAAATTTTCCGATTTAGTATTTTCCTACATTGTTAAAATATTCCACAGGTTATTTCTTCTTTTTCAATTTGAAAACCGGTCTGAACCCAACAAAAGCGTGGTTAAGTGTGTTGTTAATTTTTAGTTGGTACCAAAATGTTCTTTCTAAGATGTCGGAAACTAATGGCTTGTATTAGATGTTAAGTCACATTCCCTCTTTTTATTATAAATTTCGTCTCCATCCGCCTCTCCCGATTTCCCTATTCCTCGACCCTATTATTCTACCCTCTCCGGCTGTTGAAGCAATCTCCCGGCAAATTCCCTTTATAATTCCAAGGGAGAAATTATCTATAAGCAGTGAACATAAAGAGAGATTATAGAGCCCCTCAACGGCTCGAGTTGAAGGCAACTGGAAAATTCCTTCGGGAATGGAAGGGGCGAATCGACTTAGCTTAATCTTTTTCTCGTCGACTTAATTCATATCTCCCTTCAATCACTCTTTCCTTCAATAATCCCATTTTACCCTCGAAAAATTACTTTATCGGCTTTTTTTATTTCCTCCTCGGGCGCCGTTTACCATTTTGAAGAATTATAATTCGTCTTGGAAGTCCTTTGAATGAAAGAGAGGGCGAGTGGCTCCGGAGGAACGAAATGGAAGGGAATGAATGGATAAGTTGTGCGGAAGGAATGGAAATGGGGTGCGCGAGGAAGGGATAATGGTTGGGAAAATAAGCGGAAGGGATGGAAAAGAAAGGAAATAAGAGTGCGAAAGAGTAGAAAAATTGAGGTATGGTTGTCGGAATTGAGATTTAACAGTCTACGTGGGAATAAGGGTGCATCAAAAAGTTGGAGATGGATTACAGGCGTAAGGGATATGAAAGGAGGCGATCGTGGAGGAGAGAGAGAAGATATGAAATATTGTGGGCGTACATTTCCCCCGCCGACGTGTTGACGGCATCGACGTAAGAATTACGGAAAGAGCCTTTATAACTAAATTCCGCCACCCGGTTTTATTGAGCTCATTCCTCATTCCGCGCGCCTCCGCCGCCATTCTCTTTTGCATGAAGCCGACGCAGCGCACGAGCGAATCGAGACGTGCCCCATTCGATACCGGGGTGCATTTGGATATGCATCGCGCGTGCTCCCAAACAGGGATGGATTCCGATTTTTTCCCTTCGCACATACCTCCCCACGCGCTCTTCAAGAAGGACGTGATACGGATGAGGAATTATTGTTGAGGGAATTTAGGGGTTCGGATATGAAGTCATTTGCGTGCTCCTGTTGGAAGGGTGCTTGCTCCTCGGAAGGGAATTTTCTCGAGTGTTTTCGGTGTGCGAATTGGTGCAGTAATGCTCTAAGGAAATGACATTTAGTTCGATCGGCCATTAGGCTCATTATTTCGGACGGCTGAACAAATTACAATGATGATGATGAACAAATTTGTGTTTCTATTAAAAGTATTAAAGCATTTTCGACTTCGTTATCTCTAATACATCTTAGAATAGATAAGTGAAATGAAAACCGTGAGCAGCTCAGTTTCACTTCAGTGGTATATTACGAATACATCTTAGAATAGATAAGTGAAATGAAAACCGTGAGCAGCTCAGTTTCACTTCAGTGGTATATTACGAATACATCTTAGAATAGATATTTTGTCTTAAAGTTCGAGTGTGTCTATTTATTTGTCAATGGTAATTTATAGGAAACCTATCATTTAACAATCATTATTTTTTTTAGGTCAGAAAAATCTTCGCGGGCCTTAGTTGACTAATGGGATATAGTTTAGGTCCAACTGGATTCGAGAATCCTTAAGGTTTTGTTAAGAAACCGGAAATTAGGGCCCTGTATCATAGTGGCTTTTTAGAGCTTAAGTGAAGATTGTAGTTAATCTCCATGCTAATTCCGCATCATGGAAAATTTACTATAATCTTCGCTTTAACTCCAAAAAAATATTAACACGCCCTAAGGTGAACATTAGGTTAAGTCCATTTTCGCTGTATATTGTAACGGGGTAGCTGCACGGGGGCCAAGAGTTAAAAAAGTAGTGAATTTATTGGCTCTTTCTGGGTGAGCTCTATATAGTTTTTTTTTTTAGTGGAATCCATTCACCTAGAGATGGATCTTTTTTCACAACCTCTATGCAGCTTGTTTTATCCATTTAGAAGATACTCTTTATGAAAATATTTCTCATTTTATCAAAAAACATGAACATTCAGAATTATTTGCAAGTAGCAGCAAGATATCTTAACCTCGGAATTTATGTGAATTTTAGTCTTTTCAATCTCGGACATATTCTCAAGATCTGTAATGGAAGTATTCGATTGCTTCTACATAGCCGAATAATCTTGTGCATTGCAAGATGGGAGGTGCGCGTTTAATCCCCCACAGGAGTGGAACCTGTTGCTCTTGAATGGGAGGACCTAGTGTAACGGGAAAGGGGTTTACTAGTGGTGATGCTGGACACATTCTGCAACATTTCAAGATTGATCAACTCCTTGTAAGAGGGTTATTATAAAAGGCCGAAGGGCGTCATACCCCCGATTATACTACAATTAATTCCTTCTGGAGCTAATTCTCGGAGGTTTTATAAATTGATTTGGGGCCATCCTTAAGCGATGTCACACTCAGTGGCGGTCTGGGGTTTTCAGACACTTGGCCACATGACGCTCTATGGGACACTTTGTGACAGAAGTGGGGGAGTTTATTTATTTATTAAAAATTTGCATTGCAATTTGGTCACATGGCCATGGCAACGTTGAGTTAAGTAATTCCCAAAATTGCTGTGACATAATTTAAGAATGGAAAGGATTGAGGTAAAGGTGTTAAATTTTGCACAATGAAGTTGTGCAGATAAATCCCGAGGAATAACAAGTGTGAAAAATAGCGACATGACTGGGACTCGAACCCAGGTCTCCCACTTTCCGGGCAGGTATTCTTACCATTGAACTACCATGCCCGAAAATTGGGAGAACTGGGTTCGAGTCCCAGTCATGTCGCTATTTTTCTCAATTGTTATTCCTTAAGAATGGGAACTCAATTCAAACTTGAGAAAACCGTATTAATTATTGCTGCTATTTTGTAGTGAAAATTATCGCCTTCACTTTAAACTTATATTCCGTTTTGATCATAGAAAGAGTGCTAAAACCTTTTTATTTTCTTTGCAGGTGAGTCAATACTACCATATATTGGATTCTACAAACTCCAATCGTAAGGAAACAATGTATGATATTCCATACATTCAGTAAGTAAATTATTTTAGCTTATTTCTTCAAAGGACCCCTTTTGCATACTGTTGTTTCCTGTTTACTGGATCACCATAGTAGAGGTATTTTGTTGCAATTCTGTAAGCTTTTGCTGAGGCTTATGTGGCCCACGATTGATCCGCAAACCGGAAAATCTGGATTATTCTACTCGTAGATGTATCCCCCTTTAATTCATCTTTGAATTTAGAGAGTTATCTTTCAAGGCAGACATTTAGTCGGATGGAGGTAATGAGGATTATTTAGAAGCAACTGAGGCGTTTTACCTTGAAAGTAAAAGAGATATCAGTGGAATACAGCGTGGAAATTTTCGCCCCTTTCTGTTCTCTCAATCTGTCCAGTTACGAATGGGATCCGAATTAATGAGCCGAGTATGGCGTTTATTGAAGCCACGTCAGTTCTTAAGAAACACGCGCAATTGCATTAATCACACCAGTTTCCTCCGAATGCGGCATCGTTTTAGCTTTGGGATTCGCTCGGATTCGTTATTAACTCGTTGTCTACGATTCCATGGAGCAGGACAAACGATTCTCACAGCCTCCGCTCATCCCGAAATTCGTAAACGATCCCCTTTTGAATCAGATTTTATATTTTCATTCTTTCGAACTGAAGGAGCTGTCGAATATGACCACCAGGTTTTCGTTTGATTTTTTATGGACGAAGAAAGCATTGCATGAAGAAGTCGTTTTGATGTTTTTGATATGATAGGTACTTGAGTTGTTTCTATGTCTCGTAAGTTTGAGGAAAAGCTGTCCCTGTCTTCGGGCAGGGCTAGAGTTAGACATTATGCAACTGAGACATTTCCTCATGGCGCAAATATCAGTTACTTATTGCTCAGAGTTTATCATAAATAATGTATATTATTAATATCAACACTGGATATACGTTACAAACGCGTTACTTTTCTATAATAAGCGTTAAAAAATGCTTAATAGTTACCAGTATAATTTAAGGATCCTTTGCTATAATACAGTGATATTTAAATCATAACCAGTTTTGTTGCATAGATTCATCTAATCGTATCCGCGTATCCTACGGAACCGGTCGCGGTTTTTTATTATTTGAATTTGATTTAATGAAAGTTTTTTAAATCGTGTAATTCCCAATAAAAATGCGGAAAAATTTTCTTCTGTTGAAATTTTAGTCAAAGTAGTCAAATTCGTCATATGACATAGGATTGTTACCCATCTTTCGAAGATTCTGCGTTTGGCATCGTAAGTCAAATGTCACTCTGCATTGCTTTCTTTCGCAAGATGTTGGAGATTTATTTCGCAAATGTCTAATAGGCGTGCTGGTACACATAAACTATCTCCACAAAGACAGTTCTAGAATGGCTGGAGAACGTTTTCCCCGACAAGGAAGAGCGGAAGGTTCCGAAAATCGCGCATCGATCTCTTTCCTTTCCAAGAAGGGCAATATTCTCTGCGTGCGAAATCGGAACGTACGACGCAAGAAGTGTGCAAAACGAAAAGGGAGTCGGCGACAATGGAAACGGACCGCCAGAGCGGAAATGGGGATCCCGGGGTCGGGCAAAAGGAGGCGGATCATTGTCATGGAGATTCCCGGAAAACTTTTGCTCGGCGTCGCTTTTCTCCGACGCCGAAGTTTGGAAGGAAGGGAGGTAGAAAATCCGAAGACCCTTTGTACTTTCCCTTTTAGCCTCATGTCTCTCGGCTAACTCTCTTTCCTCTCCCTTGGAAAAAGAACAAAGAGACCCGCCGTATTCTGGAGTGGTATACCATTCCGAAAACTCCGTCGACGTCCAGGTGCGATTATTTTGCGCATGCGCAGTGGTACAACGAGCGCGTAACGTTACGAAGGACGTTTTGCCGCCACCGCACTCTCAACTCTTTTTGTCTCTTTAAATCCCACCCCGCCGATTTTTTCGCCGTCTATTTATTTTCTCCGACACAAAAGATGCTTGCGATTGAAGGATGGGGAGTCAGTCTGGGGAGTTTTCTTTCGTCCACGTGCATGCACGGTTCACCTTTTCACCTCGAGGCTATGCCATTTGGGTTCAAACACAACAGAGATTTTCGTCCTCGTCGCTTCTGTAAGCTCCACCGTTAGCGGATTTCCCCGTCTGGGCGCACTTTCCGAATCGCGTGAATTTTTATGATTTTGGTCTAGCATTAAGGTTGTGTCACCTTTCGTTCCGTTTTGGTGCTTTTTTTGCCATTGGTTAGGACGACCGACTTAAAAAGTTGCTTTTGAGGTGGTACATGTAGTTTTTGTGATATTCATTATATGGAATTGTAGTATTCGCTATCGGATTTTGGAATAATCGCGCTTGGTCCCTTGGCGGTCAGTGGGAGCAATTTTAAATTCCATACCGCGAAGTTTTCATTCACAAAACTTGCCAATTCTTACGAGTAGAGCTCCTAAATTAGTCGATAATGAGTCTTTGGAATTGATTCTTATTTCATCGCACTCCTAATTATCGTTAAAAGTTGTTTTGGAATATATTTTCTGGATGAATAGCTTTTATTGTTAGGTTAGTGGATTTAAAATGAAAGCATTAGTTTATTTCCAAGAAAAAAACTCCGAAAAGCGCAGGTTTTTTAATTTTTATTCTTCGACTAGTTTTAGCAAATAATCCCTATCATCAGTTAGTAGTTCTGTATCCCGTATGAATGAAGAGAAAAAGTGGCAAATTTAATACGTAAGATCGTTTTCTTGCTTAGTTTATCATAAGAATCTTATTTTTATTGCACAATATATTTTCGTTTTTATCAGGCTTTTATATCTCCAATCGGTCAATTATTTTATATTGTCTTTAGATAACTTAAATTCAACGTGAAAATCCTGCATTGTTTAAAATTAATTATTGGGTCGATTTCAATTTCAAGATTTATCTCCACAAATGCAGCATTTAAGTGAATCTAGTGAAAATACTTTTTTTCTGGGCAATTTTACGATTCTGCTCTTTCCACGTCTTCGCATCCTCTCCAGAATCCCATGCAGTTTTCTTTTTTTCCTTTACCTTCACTCTGAGAACTTTCCTCTAGTTGGTTATTCATCCATCGCGGTTCGGTTGCCGTTGTTAACGTCCTCCCCAAGGGGTTTGCGCAGTTGTCTTTCTCTCCATTGAACATGCAGGTCGTTCTGTTCTAAGGTGAGACGCGTATTTTGTATTCCCCCACAACTGAAAGCCTGTCCGCGTTTCTCCATAGGCAATCTTTTTTATGCCCACTAGCTTGATGGATGGTTCGGGTCGGAAACGAATTTGTCCTCCCGTTACGCCTCGTAGTCCTGTTATTTTTCGCCTTGTTTTTCATCCATTTTATTTATGCGGATGGTGATTGATCGTTTCAGGCATTCCGGCTGTGTCGTGTGGCGTCGAAGCGTCTGCGAAGGATTATTTTGTCTGCTCGATGTTTTTTCTCGGGCTCAATGCGATTAGACAGAAGGTATATTGGGCTCGAAATGTCGGCCTGCGGTGTTGATGTGCTGCATTGGAGAGGAGATTCTCTCCCCTTTTCCTCATGGAAATACCAGACGTATGAAGTTGATATTCAGAATTGGAGATATTTTTTCTTTAGTGACTGATCGGAAATGCTTAGTCCCTGTCAGTACCATGCGTGACCACCCTGAGGCAACAATCACTGCGGTTGTAATCGTCCACTAATTCTCACTCTTATTTTCACATTTTCGTCGTAATATACTGCGCCACAATTTTAGCGAACTCTCTCCTTCTTTCTCTTTTGGCCATTCAGTCTCTTAGTGATAGTTTATTGTCACGTAATCATACTTATCTTCAATAGTCATTGGTTATTCTTATATGTATTTTAATATATATGCCGAAAGGCGGCGTGCAGGGTACTTATATAGACATGAAAATATATCAAACAACTAATTAATCTATTGTTCAACATGACATTATTAATATGCGAAGTGGAAATTCTATATTTTTCCTGTTGTCGTTCCCCTTCTAATTAAATAGAGAAAATTATCAGTTTTTTCCCCGATACTCCATTAGAAAAAAATAGTCGTTATCATCAACCCATAAATAACTTTTCTCTTATTCTTATGGTCGGGGAATCTTTTCAATATTCATCCTTCTCTGCTCTGGATGAAATTGAATTGGCGAGCGAATATTAAACTTGATTCAATCAATTTTCAAAAATTCTGATAACGGTAGAGTTGTGATTGTTATTTTAAATTTCCAAGCGGTGTTACTTGTGCTCGATGTAAAAATTTTGTTCTCGTCATTAATTCAAACTCAGTTCTTCAATTCTGCTTTCTCATGAAATTTCGTTTCGATAACTCTCATGAGGTATTTTGTAAGGCGAGATTGAGACTTTTTGCATATAACATGTCGTCAATGAAAAGTAATTAATGGAGATAATAGTACAATAATCGTGAGTTTCTAGAGTCGCTTTCTAGAATCTCGTCGCAGCATAACGAGATTCTCTGATACAGAACATTGACATGATAACAAGCATTTCTGAACAAAAAGAACAATTTTAACAGAACAGAATACGCCATTGGCGGCTCGTTGGGTATAAATCCAAACAAAATCTATATCAGTAATCATTCGCATTATTGGCGGGAAAGATCTATACCTATTGCACTTGGTAATCATTTATTTAAAGCGATGCCTGGTCTTGATCATTCGGTAGTGTTCTTCGAAAGCATCTTTCACGGCCATTTCTTTAGAACTCTTTCAAGGATAGGTGGCTGACTGTTTGCGAAAGTTATTTGCTATGGCGTATTTGTCTATGGAAAAGACTACTGTTCTGTTCGTTTCGCAGTCACCCTTTGAGTCTTTTTCGAAGAACTTTCTGAGAACGAGGTCGAACTAACATTCAGCATACCAGGTCGATTTTAAACGTTTTCTATGAGGCAAATTTAATGTATTTGATCATTTAGTCGTAGATAGTTCTTTGCGATTAATAGTGGCTGATAATGCTGATTTTCGTTTATCTCTCTCGGCTGAGACATTTCTCGGCCTGAAAACAAAATCCGATGCTCGGTTCGTGCATGAGATGAGTTAAAAGGCTGTGGAGTCATTCGCACTCATTTCTCTGTTGTCTGTTAAGTCACGGATTCCGTTTAAAATCCATCCGCGCCGTCGCTATCTTCCAAGTTATTACGTCTAAAATGGTCTCTTGCGGACGAGAAAGGAGGATGAATCAACCGAGCTCCTCTTCTCTCGAGGGCAAGTTTTTGCACGCGGAAAATAAGTTCTCGCTCTTGTGCTTTCGCCTTGCCGTCGAAGGCCACCTCCTCCCCCGCCTCCCTCTCTCCTCAAGGTCGTGTTTTGGAGTGGCGGGCCAACAATATCTCTCTCGCCTCTATCGCTCCTCTCGAACAGCCTGCTAGAATTCTCAGTATTGGGCTAGAAATACCAGTCGTACGTACGCGTCATTTTATAACGCCAACAATGATGTAACATATCGTCGCTGAGCAATGGCTATTACGTAATATTTCGCCGCGAAACATTTGCAGAAATGCTTCTGCAAACAAACTTGTAAAAATTGTTAATATTAAGAAAACAGTGCTTTTCTTTTCTTAATCGCACATCCATATGCTAATCAATGGTTAAGGACTTGATTTTTGTCAGTAGGCCGCTCTTGATTTCGTGTTGTCTACTTTGCAAAGATCTGACTTTCGTAATTGCAGGTAAGAAGTTAATTTGCTAGGTAAAAAAGAATAAGTTCCATTTTTCCTCATCTTATTGAAGTATTTTGAGTTTTTGTAAAGAAGTGAAGGCCGCTAGAGCACTGTTTGGTGCCGCATCCGCATCTTTTTGAACTTCTCGCAACATTCTGCTCTTGTTTATTAGTTCAAATACAAATTAGCAGTGTTGTAAGAAGGAAAGCAGATGATTGTTTTGTGGGTTACGATCACAATACCATACCTAACAAGAAATATTAAGCTCACATATTGAATCTCTAAAATTCAATCTGTTTGATCCTATGTTTCCAATATTGTCAGATTGCTGTTATATTGCTCAATAATACATCTTTAATGTGACATCGATTGAGATGGTCTGATGTAATGCAGGACCCGAATGTGCCTTGAGAATTGGTTGAAAATTATTACTTTCGTAGTGGTTTTTACATGGATTCGAGAGTCGAATCTTTGGAGACTCGATCCTCTGCCTTACATACCTGCTCACGCCCTCTGTCCATCGAAAAACTAATCAGCTATTTTTTCGTGAGCTTCCCACCCACGTTCTACGGGGCCTCTTATCTTGCAACCCGCATCTCCTATTCTTCCCGTTCTTCCGCCAAGGCTAGCTTTCATTAGAGAATACAGGGTATTTTCGTCATTTCAGGAAATGCAGAGGCTATCTTATCGTTGATTCCCATGTCATTTGTAAATGATGCAGTTTATCGTTCCGGTAGTTCTCCTTTGCAGTCGGTTTGTTTCCGCTAAGAAGGAAAATGTTAACTTGTTAGTATGGTGCAGGGTTTGAGGAAATGTTCAATGGAATGAGTTGTATTTGGTTTAATAGGAACGTAAAGATGCACGGAACGTGGATAGCAATGATATATTCTATTAAAGTGTAATTTGTTTACTTTTTTATCTGTAAATTACCTTATGTACTATTCGGTTAATAAGTTGCTAACCCCCTGAATATAATGGCGTGAGTGAAATGTAGCTGTTTCTTTTTGTAACTATTCATGCTGTATGTATTTCACGTTGTATGTTTATTCATACTGTATGTACTCGTATTTAAAATATATTTTGGTATTTTTGTATCTAGTTACTAATTTTTCGCATAATTAGAGTAATACTTCAACTATGCATTACTTTCGCAGAATTTACTTTCCTTCGTATTTATTCTCTGTTTATCGCCTTTTTACTTCGCTAGTCGTTAGGATAACGTGTCTATCGTCAGAATTTGGAAGGCGCCGTTATATCAGTAAATAACGAATTTATCGGAGTTCTTCCAAGAAACGGGAGAAGTTCGATAAGCAGTAAAAATGGAATGAATGCCCATGCTTGTAAAACTCCCCTTCGAAAAGGAACCGGGATCTCGAAAGGTTATCAAGGTTCAGTTGTCACTTATCGTCGCTATCCGTCCTTTTGTTAATTTACGGCATTCCGCTCCGTTTGTATAGCTACAGAAAGTTTCCCGATTATTTGTCGATCGGAAGGTTGAGGGAGTGGAATTGGATTAGTATCGAACACTTGGCCATGAAAGTGGGATGTGTATTGAAAAGGTATTTCGTTTTGTAGTGAATGTGTGTTCGTTTTACCCTTTAAATTTTAAATTAGATTTAAAAGCGTGTTGTCATTAATGTCATTCGCTAAAAACTAATTAAACACGGAAATGTATGATTTATTCTCTAACCATGGATAGGTTATGTTTCCTTTCCAATTGGCGATGCGAATTCGCCTCGAAACGGGCGGATTCAAGCTTCGTATCTGAGGCCTTAGGCGCAAAGATCTGATTGAGGTGGTCACTACTTAGGAATTATGGGTAAAATTGGAGTTTTTCATAAAATTCACATGCGATAGAATCTCAGTCGCTTTACTACGGCAAGAATAAACAAGTTTTGTATTACAATACTTGGTATCTGTAAATTACAATGAATGATGGATAGGCCTTTTATGTTATACAGTGACATGAGTAATGTATTATATTCTATAAGCATATTATGTAGACTTACTCAACGAGTGTGAAACTCTTTCGTGAAGCGAAAAACTAGTAAATTTTGTTTTTGAGAATTTTTATTGGCAATATAATTGAGGCCATCAGCTTGCGCCTATTACGCCTAATTAAAAATCCTCTCCTGCCTTGAAATCGTAGTCGTTCTGAATAAATAATTTGGGAATGGAAATCATCATTCGTGTTTCTACTTTTTCGTTGAAGATCATTAAACTCGTACCAACGACATAGAATGCCATACATTTCGCACCTCTTACCTTACTTAGCAAAATTAATGCAAATGTCATCAAATATAATTTGGTTATTATAATTATAATAGCAATAATCCCTCAAGAGCCTCCGAGAAGAAGATCCGTATGCTATCAAGTGATAGGCAACATCAAAGGGGAGACAGCAGGTTTATTTTCGTTACAATCCCCATGGACAGAATGTTTGGGTAAATGGACTCTTCCCGACGAATTTGCCTTCAACACGTTTTCCATAAGCTTCTGAGATCCTTTTATGCCCTCGCACATTCGTAGCTTTCTTCATCCTTTCGAAATCATTCGAAGCTTCGCCGGTTACATCGCAGTTTGAGCTGAGGGATTCGACCAGTCATCATTCCAAACGACCTCCCATCCTCGGAGGAGCGGAAAAACTATTTATAGCCCCCCCTATGCTTTAGTAAGCGATCGGATGTGGAAAAGGGGAACGGTGTCTGCGAAAAGTTGTTTTAAATTCCATCAGTGGGATGGTTCGGGGAATTGCATTATTTATCTGGAGTGCGGTTTTCCAAGTGAGAGGGCCGTGTTGGAAGGGTTGCCGGGGATGTCGGATACTTCCAGGGGAGACGATTGGTGAATGGATTTTGAGGGGATGGTCGGGAAAGTGGACGGAGTTTCGTCGATGCTCGGTGAATCGAAACTTAAGCGAATTTTTTGATGTCTTCAACGGTCTCCTGAAAAGTAAATACGTTCAGCTTTATCGTAACGATTGTTTTGATGCGTTTACTTGAGTGATTGTGTAGTTGTAATAGGTTTGCTATGAAGTTTAAGCGTTGGAGTTTGTCTAGGTTGCATTCGTATTTAATTTGATTTTCTTTATTCTGCGTTTGAAGTTCGGGTTCGTCTACTTTGTTGGAATTAATCTTCCGGCAAATGGGATTATGTTGTCCTTAAATAGGGATCCAGTGAACGATATAGAAGTAACTGTAGATTTGAAGTGCGGTTGAAGGTCGAGCATCATTTTATTTAAGTTGCAATTCTAGTGGTTATTTTTTTCGATTTCTTCATTTTCAATAAAAGCATATTGCAGAAATATCAGCGGAAGAATGAAATAATAATGATTTGACTATTGCTCAGTGAGCTTTGTTGATTGTTAAAATAATTGTAGAAGAGATTGCTGATATATCCAGATTAATGCGTAAAACTGATTTTCGTAGCTCTCTTGTGTAATAGGTAAGAATAGGAATCAAACGTCACTCTCGTCGTTCGAGAGATGTTCCAACTTTGGTTACTTCTATGGATATCCCGGCCAAATTTTATTTTGCATTACGCAGATCAGTAGTACTTAGAATGTACTTAACCGGATATTAAGAAAGCAGTGGATCTGGAAGTAATATTTCTCTGGTAAACATCGTGAGTATGCTCATCAGTTGTGATATCTGTTATGTTAGTCTCCCAGAATGCGTTTTTTCTCGCACGTTTGCTTTTTCCAACATTTGAAAAACTCGATTTTATTCTGGGAAACATCCTGCCGAAAATACCGCACTTTAATCAGGTCGCGTCCTTTTTTCCTTTAACTGTAAGATAAAATGTTTTATCTTCGGGTGCTGAAGGTTCTCGATGTCAAACCCACAGTACGACAGTCGATAATTTAGGATCAGCTTTCAGAGCGTGTCGGCAGTCACAGAGAAGAAGAAATTATCTGTTTATTTTTCTCCTCCAAAACATTTTCTCTATTTATCTATAAATATTGGGCCGTAGAAGGTCAAGTAAAGGATGCAGCTAGAATGCACGGGATGGCGGGGTTACAAAGAGGGTTTTTTTAGTCGGCGCTGTGCCACTGATTCTGAAGTTCTCGGGTTTCCTCTTCCGACGGCGCTGTAAGAGAGATAGATGGAAGACCCTCATACAGATCATATCAGGAGCATATAAATTGGGCATCTGCTCCCTTGTTCCATTAAAGTGGTTGTATAGGGGGCGTGTTGCTTTTTCCGAGCGCTATTGTAAACAAGGCATAATTGCGTTACAATGATCGATGTTTCTTTTAATAGAGAAGTGTATTCTGTGATAAATGCCTGTTTGTCTTTGTAGTGCCTCTGTTTAACTTCATTTAAGTTCGGATCCAGGTCGTTTATTTCTCCGCTTGGGTGGAAAAAATGGAGTTTTACTTTACTTCCTGTTTTGAAGGCTAAATAATAATCGAATTTCTCGTTACAAGTTAATGACTCGGTTAGAAGCACTTGAAGCTGACTCATATGGCTACTAGACTAAATTTCTTCCTTTAAGTCATAGTTTTATTGTAATGTTTAAAAGATATGGTTCGAAGATAGAACTTATATTTAATTTATTTAGCGTTTTCTTCGAGTTTTCCGTCATAAATAATAACAGATTTGCCCTATTGTTATGTATTACTGTTAATATTTGTAGGCCGTTATTAATCGCCTTACTTTTCGGGACAAATTTGCTTTATGAGAGAGTACAAGTTTAATAGAAAATTTAATTTAGTTTGCCATATGTGCAGATGTATTCCTTAAAACGTATCTGATCGTTAATGATCGTATTTGACGAAGTTTCGTTATGAATTAAAGATCAGAATAAACAGCGGCTTTGATTGGGCAACATTGAGACAAGAAAGTCTTTTCTTTCCATTTAACCCAAATAGATATTAAAACTGATAGTAAAACACAATGATAGTAATTTCCTTTAAACATTCCTCGAAGTTCGCCACAACTGAATCGCTTGTATTTTTTAGGCAGTTCCCGCACATGCAGTCTCTTTTTGCTTTCTCTTTCTCTCACAAAGCAAAGCGAGCGATTGCTCCCTCAGTAGGATTTGTGATCTTTTTCCGTATTAAAGAAGAAAAACAATCACCGCTCGCATTGAGGAAGCCGCCTCTTGTCCGCACAATTTAGTTTCTCGCACCGTCGCCAGGGGAGGGAGATATTTTTACGTTTAAAGGGCTCCCTTGATAGCTCCATCCTAGACTTTTAAAAAGAAGAAACAAAAAGGTGGGGAGCGGTGTTGTGTCTGGGCTTTTCGCACCGCCCAAAACGGCCCCGGCCTTTTAAATGGAAACAAGGGATCCGTTTAATTCATTCTCTTTCATTCCGATCTCCTTCATCGGGACGTCTTTCTTGTCGCCTGCGCTTCGGAATACTAATGATATCATTTGAAGACTTCTCCTTCTTCGACGGGTTTTTTCAACTGTTCACTGTTAAGCAATTAGACGATTCATCGGTGTTCTTTTTAATTGAAGTTTGCTCGTTGAGACTACAAGGGGTACTGTAATGGAGGGGAGTTAGGGTGGGCGGTTAAAAATTAATGTATCCGCGCACGTAATTTTCAAATTAGTTTCGTCACGAGCTAATTATTCCCTTTTCCAAGTATGGGATGCGCCAAGATTTTCTTAGGCCTAATTAAGGAGTATGTAAAACGATAGCGATGGAAAGATATGAACTATTAAATGTATTCGATATGAATCGACCGAGCTTGGTGGAATCACTGACCATTTTAACCTTTACTATGTCTCCATAAATTTTGTGAACATGATTAAATTTTCATTTTAATAGTTTATCTAATTTAGTGCTAGTAAATTATATTTGTTATCAACGGAATTATCCAATGTTTAATATTGACAGGTTTTATGATTATGCTATTTTCGCTCGTTATTTGTCTTTTAATTGTGTGGGCAGCCGTGGACTGTTGTTAAGAGAATTTTAGCTGATAAAGATACAATTAAAATTAGTGGAGTTAACGATAAGCAGTTAAGTTCAAAGTTTTTGTAACGTCTTCCCTCAGTTTCAGGAGTTGATTCTACTTGTTAAATTGGAATTTCGTTGGAGATTATAAGTTGAGTTTGTATTTATCGGATTTCGGATCCTATTCTAAATTATATTTGCGAAGTGAAAGGTTACAACTATTTCTGGTCTTCACCAGGCAAACATTTCCTCTGGCATTAACCACCAACTCAAGACCCTGTATTTGGCTTATGTTTATATATCTCACATGGTTGATCGTCATCTTTCGAAGTATCTTCAGGCTCCATCCTCGGAACATAACTGTCGCATAAGATGCGTTGTGAGATGTGGATTGTATCGCACCACCGTCATCGAAAGTCGCCTCATCCCTCACTCGTCTCGCCTCAACACAACGTCTTGTTACTCAGCGATTTCTGTCCTTCCTTTTTTCCGTCGACACCTCGTCTTCCCTTTTACAAGGGGCGGTCGCGTGGTTAAGGACTCGCCCCGGGATATGCTAATGGACAGTTATTCGGAGGGGAAAAAATATTGTATTTCGAAGCTGCGCTCCTTATCGCCTTTCAAATTGATTCAAATCGAAGTGGGGATTGGAGATGGTGTGCTGACCCCTCTCGTCCGCTCTGACTCACAAAGGTCTTTTCTCTCGCCCTTGAATAATGAATCCGTCGATAATGAGAGAGATAGTGTCATACGAGCAATGGACCGGATTCTAACACCTGTCAGGGCACACTCTGTTTCCCCTTTTCCTTATGACATTTTTTATTTGTCGCGATGTCCGATCTCCCTCTTCGCAACCACATCTCCCCTCTCTCTCCTGAGTCGATCCTTGAATAGTTGATGGCAGGGCCGGCTGCAGCTTGTGAGGCAATCGCCTCGAGGCAAGGGGCGTCAACGTTTCATCTCCGGAGTTGTCTTTTGGTAAAGCAATTGGAGATGTATCACTGCCGTTGCCAATGATGGACATTTCTTGAAAACGTTCTGTAAGGCAATGAAATGTTATCGAGTTCACGTAACAAAAAATTTGGAAAAGCCAAATCTAAAATGTAGCGAAACCTTGATAAAATATTCTTTCGTCTAAATACATCAACTTCACTATTGGGGACAAATCAATTAATTTCGATTGGATATTTCCTAACTTGTGTGAGTGATCAAAAAGTAATTTTGTTGCAAATCTTTAAAAATCAATGGTTGAGATAACTATGCTATTAATGTTATAGAGTTTCACTGAGTCACGGCTTCTTCCGTCTATTTTAACGACACGTTTTGAAATTGTTATTAACAATAAATTGTAAATGAAATATAATTTTGAGTTTCTTTCGTTGCTTAAGTATGTTATTTTGTGTATTTATTTCGTTGTTATGTTTAGCGCAACGGAATAAATAATTAATCATTTACTTTTCGTTTACTAGCACTGCTTATTTCTCATGGGAGTAATAATTAACTATTATTACATACTAACGATTATCGCAGTTGATGTATTGTTTCGTGGCTGTAGGAGATGAAGACGTGTAGAAGAAGTCCTTGTAAAAAGTTAGTCAACAATAATGAAAGCGAGTTTGTAACAAAGGCTATCGAAAATGTTGTAATACTAGTCGAAAGAGAAAAGGTCAACAATGAATGGTGAGCATATTGTTGCCTGAGGGCGGCCACACGTCTGATGCCGTCATTGGTCATCCGATTGTTGGTTTAATCCGTGGCCGCCTGGGGGCTCCCTCTTCCTATGTTTGCATTATTTTTGGTCGATTTTTGTCTCGTTTCGCTCGCATCTCTCGCCCATAATGTTTGACTGATAAAGAGGCGAAACATTTCCCACCATCCTCTGTTGGCGCTTTCAGTCTGAAGGGATGTTTGCGTTTTGCGACCTTTATCCCTTCAAATGATCGTTTTCAATGTTCGTATTTTCGTGCCTCGAAGTTTTAATTTCTTTTTTCATTATGGGGTGGAAGATTCGGGTGTCTTTTGTTTGCCGGAGGATATGTTCGTAGTCTTTCTGTGTCGGAGTGCGAAGTCTCTTAAGGGCCATGACGAAAGAATATTTGCTGATGCTTTCTGCTTGTCATGCGAATTGAAAAAAATTACCCGTTCTTTTGAAGTGAATGTTATAATAGCTCTTTCGGTTTTCACCTTGTATTTGCTCGTATAATGATGTCGCCAAATCGTTAACTTGAGGACGTGTGTTTATTTGAGTTTAAATCTTTATCTTCGTGAGTAACTCTCCTTTCGCTTAGTCTACATAGTGTACGCTATCCTTTTATTTGGCGGGCCAATTAACGAATCTTAAAAAAAAAAAAAATATCCCCAAGTACTGGGGTTTCGGCTGATCCCAGCAAACCTGTTTCTCTAGAACAAAAGATAGTGCCTGTAAATTCTTTTTTAATTTTATTTCGTTATGGCTTTTACTGAAATTAATTACTTACTTCGAAGTTAAGTAAGCAATTCTAGCGGAGTGTCTTCCAGAATAGTTCAAATTATGAATTCCTAATCAAATAAATTTGTTGCGTGTATTTTACTTAGTTATTAGACATGAAATGTATTCTCTTTATATACGCATTTCCTAATCGATTAATGATTACTTATAATTAACGATATAAATATCTTTGTGGGTCGAAGTTTGTGCTCCACCGTTCTTAATTATGAGCAGATATATGCAGTAACGATGTTAATTCTTGGCGCAACGATTCCGATGTGGCGGCTGTACCGCTCTAGTGTCAGTTTATCACAGTTTTCCCGAGTAATAGTCGTAGAGAATGTAATGCACGGAGATTTCATCTTAATTAGCGCCGGTTCGCCGCGCTTTTCGTAATCCAAGCAGTGTTGGCTTGCACATCGAAATTTCATCACTCGGAGATAGTTTAACACACTAAGTTTCCGTGCACTGAGCGTAATTGCACTTAGATGGTGCGAATTTCCTACGAGTAGGCGTTCTTTCTCCGAAAGTGTGTCGCGGAACTAATTGTATCCGTTATTTTAGCAAACGTCTCCGCCTGAGGCTAATATGATCAGTTTCAGCGGTCCGTATGCACAATTCATTAGTTAAATTATTCATTCGCTATTACGGAGCGATTTTAATTAGATGGATTTAATTACTGCTGAAGTTTCCCACGTTGCTCGCGCTTTATGAGAGACGTTTATAATTGATCGTTTAATCCGCATTCGCGAATTCGGTCCCAAATGGAGCTTTAATACTCTTATCTTGGCGATCTGTGGCCGTTGTTTCGGGTCCGAGGGCGAATATCTAATAGCGGAAACGAGTGTCTGGTTCGTTTATGTCGGCACGAGCTATATCTCTCTGCTCTTTCCTAACCCCGCCTCTTTGCCATCTTGGCGTAGATTATGTAGACGGATCAGACTTCATTTAAAGTTTCGACATTTTTAATGGCTTTGTCCTGACTGTCTGTGTTGTAATCCCGAATGTTAATAAGGGAAAGAAATTATATTCCTGACCGTTTAAACCTTTGGCCCTTGACCAAAAGCTCGCTAACCATGGCTTCATTAATGTTTTGAGTTGAAAGGTGCTTTGATTAAAATGTACTAGGTACGTCTATTTCTTTATTATTATTTAATTTATTATATAATCCGACGAAGAAATTTTTTTTGATCCGCAGATTTTCGGAGTTTCATTGTGTCGGCTTTGCAGTAATGTATCTTAGCGTGCATTCTGAGGAGTAATTGCGAATCACTAGCGAAGAAATTGAAAAAAAAACATTAATTAATAGTTTCAAGATTCAAATTTCCGAATAAATGTTTCCCTAATGTCATTCTGGTCTTCGTTGTAAACATTAATTTGGATTAATATTTTATCAGTGCGGTTCGGAAATGACTCCTGTCGACCTGTCAATTACCCATGTTCTAATTAAGTAGACTCCTTCCGCGACGAATCTCATCTCATCGTGTGGACACCAATTATTTACGCTTCTCGGAATTCGGAGAACCTTCTGATTCTAGGAATTTCCCACTGAGATGAATGCCAAAAATCTTCTCCAACGATAATTGGCAGTTATGTATTTTCATAAAATTAAATCCCGAGAAAATAAAAATTAATATTCTAATAAGATTAATTACAAATCTGGGTCTTATTTATCCAGCATATAATTTTGTTATGTATGTACATATCCTCCGGGATTTGTTACAACATGTCGAGCTGAATACACTGATTATGCAATTAAGCCTAAATATTATGTAATTTAATAATCTTCTATGGGATTCTTGGGTTGCAGTGTATTGTGTTGTTAAGTAAGACGAAGATTCGAGCTGTTTAATCATAAGTCAAATCATCGCATAATTTACATTGATTATTTAAAATCTTAGAATCTACAGTAACTTACATTTCGGATGTTGGTGATCATCAGCATTTTCATATATATCCAATAAAGGAGATCCTAGAAGGAAAAATTAGAGGTTGTTTATATGAATAATTAACGAAGCTCTGTTGTGTAGGAGTTAGTATATTACCCTAGTAACAAGGGGGCCCTTGGTTTGTGATCGTGACTTCAGAAAGTTTAATCGTAAGAGTCGTCTATTAATACCACAATTCGCCTAATAGACTCATTATTATTATTATTAATCTTATCGTTGAAATTGTGCTTGATTTTCCTCCCATTCAGCCTTAAATTGCATT
Source organism: Ladona fulva (assembly GCA_000376725.2). NCBI lineage: Eukaryota > Metazoa > Arthropoda > Insecta > Odonata > Libellulidae > Ladona > Ladona fulva. The sequence continues at coordinate 926,621 of KZ308144.1, forward strand.
TCAGTTAATAACGTGCAGACACTGTCAATGTAACCTCGTCATCGACTTATCGGAAGTGGCCGACAGTATTAAACCGGTGGCGCTCTCGATATCTAACGCATAACGTTTGGCAGTCTTCATTAAAAAGGTCAGCTCATTTTCTCGGAAGGCGCTGTCAAGATCACGATGGTCAAATTAGAGAGATAAACGTGGGTCTGAGCCCATTTGGGCCACATCCCCATTTCCTCGAAAGAAAAGCGATAATGGTGACCGATTAGCCGGATTTAATGGCCCGTAAAAGCATCGCAAGATGGCCCGAATATGCAGATGTCGCGCCGTTCGCGAATAGAGACACCGGTCGCGCTCCGAAGAAAGGCGCATCTCCCATTTATTTATTTTTGTACGCATCTGCGCGCCTTTTGTGCGGCCGTTTGCGTGGGAGTGGGGGCCCCGGTCGGTGGCGTAGGTGTTCGGTGGCCATGTGGTGACCAAGCGGACTAAAACGGCACAGCAGGTGAGCGCGGGAAACCATCTTCCTCCCTGAAGTACTCAGTCTCCCGCCTTTTGCCCCTTTGACTTGGAGGAGGCGATTTTTTTTCTTACACGAGCGAGTAGTACTACGAGGAAGGAAGGAAAGAGCTATGCCAGCTGGAGGACGCCTCCTCGAAGGTTTTTTTTCCTTTTGCTATTCCATTTTTTGTGCCTGGACGCGGTTGATCGGAGCAGGTGCTCTAGCCTAAATTTTCCCTTCCTGAGCGTCCCCCCATCCCACTGAGAATCATCCAGGCCGCTCTCCATTGTTTCAACCTGCCCCCCAAATATAAGGCGCTATATATATGTTTCGTTTTTTGATGGATTTGAATCGGCGGGTCACGTGTGCTGGCAGGTTGCGTCCAGTCGGGGTTGATTGCGCCCTCTCTCCCGACGGCGATGGTCCAAATGTATAAAAAAGATATCCATTTTTTACGCGCGCCAGGTTCTTTTCTCGATCCGGATGTGATAGGCCGGAAATACAGCTGTCTCGTCGTTTTCGGGGTCTTCGTCAGTTTCGTGCACTCGTAATCGGGTAGTTATTTATATCCACAGGTTACGCAAATGGTGGGGATTGGATTACGAAATGGCGGCGTTTTGTTGTACTCGGTAGTTGGCGGTAGCTTAGCTCTTCATTTACGATTGGTAACCAAGAGAGATCTGGTTTCATTTTAATGTATGTAGGCTATTATTAACTACATTTTCGATAGGTATCCTTTCAGATCCATCGTGATTTCGATTTCTATTCCTTTAATTTTACGAAGGAATCCAACAAAGTTCATAAAATAGCGGAAGATTTTTTATAGGAGAGTATTATTTCCACTCGGATTTGCATGTGTTTGTACGACAGTTGAGGTTTGTTTACTTATGGTAACGAAGGCTATTTTTTGGGAAGGGTTTGTTTTAAGGTTGGTTTCTTTTTTCATCTACTCACTGATGTTGTAACTTCCGGTGAGTAAAGCTTTGTTTCTAATTAAAAATTATTATGACGGCTTACCTAACGGAAGGATTGCAACATTATATTTTTACCCTGGAGAAAAGGGATTATTTTACGATTGACTCGATTAAAATATCAGAAAACAATTTTAAAAGAAATTTCCCTTTCCAAAATGGAAAAGTTGGCGACATCTAACGGATTCCTGACATTACGTGGATAAGAAGTACCCATTTTACGCTATGCGCCATTGCACCTGTGTTATTTGGGGTTACGAAACCCTTTTAATTGTTGAGAGACATCGATTCGTTAAGCCTTGACGTGTACTGATCATAGCTCTATGAACTTGATCATGAAAGTCACCTTTGATTACTTCCGCGTATGATTTTCATTCGACGAGCTTCGATTTACGGACTAAGCACCTCTGTCTGAAAATGCTACCTCGTCTCCGTAATTGGTAGCTCTTTGTTAGTCGACGCGCAAGATACCTTTTTATTTCCACGCTCACTTTACCCCCAGAGTGCCTTTTAGTCTCGAGGAAAATTGTAGCTGTTAATCAAGCCGTGTAATTACTCGTCCGTCTCCAGTTCCTTCTCGTAAGTTTCGGCCTGCGAACGTTATCATCGGTGCGAAGGAGAATATCGGGGCAAGTTTCTCCTTTGAATGCGAACAGTTACGACATAATCGCTGCTTTAGGTGTGCTTCAAGGGCGCATCCTCGGGCTTCTTGCGTTTAGTTCTTTAATTTAGAAAACTATTGTAAAAAAACCACCGGAATGTAATGTGCTAATACAGGGGGAGTTTCTAGAACTATGAAAAGCATATTGGGAATCGCTAAAATGGCTGAGGTGAAGCTACTAACAATCAAGGCATTAAGAGATCACCAAGAAGAATGCATTTTAATTAGATGTCGAAATTTTATAACATCAAAATATACATTTGGTAGGTTAGAAGGGATTGTGCATATCAGAAAAGGCGAAATTGTTACCGAGTACCTATTTATAAGTTACTGCGTGAGGAAAGTTTTAGGGCGTCCTAGAAAGCAGCGAAGAGAACTTAAACCTCAAATATACTCGATCGAATTTAAGCAGGTATTAATAACTGTTAAAACCGAGGAAGAAGTCTTCCGGATTTCTGACTGACGTAACAAGGTAAATTTTGGTTGTAAAGTAACTTTCATACGTAACTTGTTCACGTTTAAAGTATTATTACATTCAATTAAATCAGCGATCTCCGATTTATAATAAACATTTATAATCATGCGAACTACATGCATTATCTGCTCCCCGCGAAGTCTTTATAGGATTAAATACGGTGTAGAAACCTTCCTCACAAATGATGTAAATGGTGCATTAGTCTCAGTTTCTTCAATCACAGGTTTCTCGTGGACATCTTCCAGCCCACGTGTATATGCTTTGGGACCGCGTCCCATACATTCGCAGTTCCTGCCGTCAAACGTTCGGGCTTCCGTCGTGTTATTTTTTCCTTTTCCAGCGCGTCCGTCTTGGGAGGAAGTTGCCTCGGAGGGGGTTGAAAGAGATGCAGTGGGAAGGGTGATGGCAGGTGGCCTCCTCCACAGGGATGGTTTGTGCAGCCGCTGGAGGGAGGGGAGGTCTTTTCGGAGGAGATTTCGTTGTTGAAGGAAGTGGCTCAAGCGTCCCTCCCACACCACAAAGAAAGGGGTCGGTGTTTTCGAAATTTGTTCGGTTGGGGAGCCGAAGTATAGGGAGGTGCCATCTTGTGAGAGGGTTGCTAACTAGAGCCGGTAAATGGGGACGCTGGGGAACCTTCGAAACTTGTTTTTTTCTGCGTATACTTTTGGGTTTGAAATATAATCTTTCGGTGGTAGACTTATATCAACATGCACGGCCAGTAGTGCATCTCATATTTTTATCATTAATCTAAACAAATTTCTAAATTTGGGTAATTGTTGCTTTGTTTTAATTACAAAATCTCAATTTCCAACCAAAATAAAGACGATTTTATTTTGCCAGAAAAGGATTTGTAAGTTGGGTGATTGCAATTATAACGGATTGATTTAAGTTATCGGTGATTTACTTCTTCTCTTGTCCTACTTTATATTCTATCTTCTCTAATTATACTCAGATTATACTTTACAATAAACCCAATATTTGAAGGCGTTACTTCGTGGATATCCATTTCATTTTCATTATTTCTGCTATACAGGTCGTATGTATTTCAGTTTACGCAGACGGGAGTTCTATTTACGGAAAATAAACGTTCTCTCCATATGTAAATGCGTTCATAACTCAACTGGAAAAGTTACAATACTTGATTCGATAAACTTTGCTCTTTGCTCGTAATCGATTAGCGATGTATAATTATCGCGTCCCCTCCGCATTCATCTCCCCGTTTGTTCCGCAGAAATAGCGACTCTCGTCGCGAATTATTCATTCCGCGCGTTTGATGTACGACTGCGATTGTTTTGTCTATTGCGTTCGACAGCTAATAGTTAATTAATAACTCGCCGCGATCCCTTTCATTCGATGCGCACATTTTCAAAATGCGTCACATTTGATCGATGGGATTGATCACTCCTGTTGTGTGACATCGCTTCATTAGTAATTCTTCCGGAGCCTCCTAATAAACACGTGTCATTCATGAATCCGATTTATCTGGAATAGGACGCTTCGTTCTATTTATCGTCGGGCTCTTTTAGTTCGATGGGTATTTGCTGCGGTAGTCATTCAGGCGAATTCGGAGGAGCATTGGCGCGGACTTACCAAGTATTAATGCATGAGGACTTTGCATTTTACTTCTTAATTTAATAAAACTGTGAATTTAACTAAATTTAATTATAAATGAGAATTTAATAGTAGAAGATTGGCTTTTTTCCAATATTTGCTATGATATGAGAAATGATGACCATATATGAAGGAGTATAGTTGGTGGTAATCGGCGGAAGCCTTTAAATATAATTTCAAATACTATTTTCCTTGGTCCGCAGCATTTATTCTCCTGAGCGTTTTTCCCTGAAATCCAGTTAAAAAACTTGGAAACGTTTGCGTGACGTTTATTTTCATTACTTTAGCGACGAACAAGTTCTATTCAAGGATCAGTTATAACGGAAGAGTTTCGTGTTTACATTCTATGAAAGACTCTTCATCCTAGTCGAATAATTGGCATTATTCGGTGTTATCGTGAATGAAACGGTTTGATGGACGCCACCCCTTTGATTCAGCGGCATGGGAGGCTGCCCAGGTCGCCCACAGCTCGGGGCGGTAATTCTTAAAACGATCGCATGTTGATCGATTTTCTTTTTCATTTCGTTTTTCGTAAAATTTCCTCTGGAAGAAACTGGAATGAGTTTGAACTCCTCGTACATGGTGATTTCGTCTCGTAACTTTCTTTCGAAAATGTATGTAATTACGAGTTCTTATCGCGGCTATAACCTATACGTTGGCAAGGGCTGTCAACAGTCAAGTTTCCATCTCATTACAAGGCCACCCAAAAGATGCCGTTGGAGCGACTCGGCCATAGATCTGTTTTTAGCGAGTTGTTTTTTCGTTGGGGGCGTGGCTAGGAAGAAATTGGATCTGGCTAGCAGACGCGAAATGATTTGTGGTCGGATTTGGGGACGTGGAATGCGAGATTGAGTTAGGCCCGTCAGTCTTCCAAAAGTCTAAATTAAGAAACGGGGCCCGACGGTTTTGTTTATTTTCGCGACTTTGGTGGCCGGATGCTCTGTTTCGTTTATTCCGGGATGAGGTCATCCGATGATATCGATGTCGATGTTTGGAGAGAAAGTATCGATGTTCCATTGACCGACGGAAATAGGTTTGTCGCGATCACTGTTTGCTGGCTTTTGCGTGTTGAATCTGTTTGCTCTGGATGTGGACCAGCCTATTCCACGGTGCTAAAATTGCTCAGTCACATTTTGTCTGGAAGAAGTAAATCGCGAAAAGCGTACCATACAGAAAATTTTGCATCGGAATAGAATTATATCTTATTATTTATATTATATAATTATATAGTATAATATTTCTATTGAAAGTTGGGCAAATTGTTTATAGTAGCCATTGCAAAGAGCGGGTCTATTAAAGCGCAGCAAAATATCGATTCATGAATTTGGAATAGTTTACCTTTAATGTCAGTCGTTGGAATCTCCGTTTGTTGTCATTTTCTCTTGCGCATAAATTGTTCATTGTAGAGTGGAGCAGTGGATTCAGCGACAGATTTTACTGTAGTATTTGACTATCGGCTGTTAGTAATGAAGAACGGGGTTCAACCCTCCGAAAATAGCTCGGTTTTTTCTTCGAAATAACCCGTTTGCGCGTTAAAAATATGAAATGACCATTCCAACGTGTTTTCCAGTAAAAACAATAAAAATTTTGGAATCTTCAATGTTAGGAAGAGAAATCTATATCGCGAAATGACTTTGGAAGATCTGGTTCGATTCCCGGCCACGCTAAATCCCGTCTCATCTCGTATTCTCGGTGTAGGTTAACATTAACCTGATATATCTAACTATGGAGGCGGTTGACCTGGCACGAGTATATCAATTTGACCAGTTTTCAGGATTTATATTGTTGGATTTGATGAAATCATGGACAATCTCCGTTCTTAATTACCTTCGTGTGAGTGGTAAGAAATAGTATGACACGATGCGCATTTTCTGTGTCTCAGAAGCACCCTTCTGAATTTCCTTTCCCCTCGGCAATCGAATTTCCCCGCAGGTCGATATGGGTGGAAGGGGCTTTCGATGGCGCACCAGAGTCGTTCCAATCCGACGCAGCTTAAAAGTATCTCAGCTGAGGCAGGTTGCAGATGTTTTTCCGCGGCGATTTTTACTTCGGAGAGTCCCCCAAGGGATTCTCCTATCCCCTCGGTTCTTTAAAAATCCCACCCTGCCCCATCCCTTGCCTTACCTCGGCACCACCTGGAGCCTCGCCACCTGGCTTTTTTATCTGCGCGTCGGGTCAAGACGACGCTGTCGTAAGGAAGGGGCGGAAAGGGACCTTATAGGGGTGGGTAGAAAGACGTTGTGCAAGAGTGGTGTGGGGTCCCTAGAAGGTGGAGGGTGCAATGGGACGAGTGTGGTCTAAGGGTCCTAGGAAGTCTTAGGGTTGGCCAAGGGTCGAAAATTGTGCAACGGAGAAAAGGACTTAGTCTTCGCTTTGTAATCGGAGATCGGGCGGGTATATCGGTTGCGGAAATGGATGTTGACATCGTCAGGAAAGAGTTCTTCAAGGTTTATTATATACGATTCTAGGTTTGGTGAAAGGATTGGGAAGCGTATGCAAGATGTCAAAAGATTTAGTTTCCGGGAAACTTTAATGTGGTTTATTTCCTAAACTATGGAAATGTGCTTCTTCGCAGCTGACTATGATGTGGTTATGTGATTTATGTTTCTTTTCTTGCGTGATAGGTGTCTGTTGTAAGCTTAGGACGTGTGTAATCTGTTTCAATAATTTCACCGAGTAATAGCTTTAGGTATCGTAGTGATATTTTATTGTGGCTTAAATTAAAGCTCTGTTCATTCCGTCGTTTAATTTTATTGGCCAGTTTTTTAATTTTTTGTTGCAGATGATAATCCCGGAAGCATATATTGATAAATATGTTAATCGTTTGTAAAGTACTATTAATGGAGTGTAAATTATCTCATGATCATTTTAATCAAGTCGAGGTAACGAATGAAAGAGGAAAATTCTGCCGCAGCCGGGAATCGAACACGGGTCTCCCACTTTCCGGGCGGGTACTCTGCCCTCTAACATAAGTCACTACGACAGAACGATCTCTACTTCAGTTTCTTGGGTTATGATGGGGCTCGGTGTACTCCGGAGGGAGTGGGAAAACCATGTTCGATTCCTGGCATTGGTAGACTTCGTCTCTTTCATTTCATCATCTAAATTCAAGCATGTGAACCGTTCATCCCTTATCGAGGTAACGAATGGAAAAATATTAAACTTGGAGTTTATATCAATATTATGATGTAAGCTTGACAAATTTATGAAGTAATACTCATTAAGATTATTCTGACGGGAAATTGTTTTTTCATTTATTCAATTTTAAAGAAAATTTCAATTTTATCAAATTTTATATTTTTAATTGGTTCCTTTACCCAACCTTTGACTTCTAAGAGTCGACCGCTTTTGTCTATATCTATCTTTCGTTTATTTTATTTCGTTTGAAGATGAGTATGAAGATGTTCAGTATAGCTTCAATAAAGATCCTGGCGTAATATGGTATTATTCTTTTTATTTAGTTCTTCTGTTGTTTTTCCTTTTGTGATGGGTTTGCGCTTAGTTTTTGCTTTCTTGGTCGATTCCGTTCATTTCTGGGAGAATATCCAAATTACCATGTATATTTTAAAAATCCTTTCCATATGCGTTTATTGTTTTTAACTATATCTGTATGTATTTTCCGTATTTAGGAACTATTAATTATGTTTTGGACAAACTGTTTCACAAGACGCAAAGTTGTAAGCTCTTTTGAGTGTTGCACCTTTGATTCTGCGTAATGGTTTCAATGTGGATTTGAGATGAAACACCACAAGTAATCCAGTAATTATGATAGTACTCATCTCAGGTTGATGTGGTTAATTGCTGACGTCCACATAGTTTTCATTTCAAGAAGGCGTCGACAGGTCGTTTAGCAAATACCCCTTCGTCGAACGTGATTTGTTCCAACTTCTCGTTTTTCTTCATTCGATCTTGGCCTTATTCCAAAGGCTCTCAACCCTGGAAGGGCGCGAGTAATTCCGCGAAGCATTCCTCTTCTCATTTCTTGCATCGAACTCTGCTTAATTAATGCCGTCTATTCCGTCTCCGTCTACGGTCGCGGGTCATCGGAGCATCAAGAGACAAAGCCGTCACAAATTTCAGTCTTTATCTCCGTGCGGCATATTTATTTATCGGATGGCAGCAATTGTGAGCTGTAACGGAGACGTCATCTCCGAGGAATTCCGATTGCGAAATCGCTCGTAGTGTAATAAAACTCGTGCTTTTTATTTCTCGGTAATCTCGCGAGCGGCGGTAATAAAAACTCGAGTGATTGCTTCGGAGGTATTTATATGGCCGGTATCTTCGCGAAATGCCGAGGTGTAGGCGTCTCAAGGAGATGTAACTCTTTCTTCTCTTTTGCGAAATTAAGATCTGAGGTCTAATTTGTTGCTTTTGGTTAAAGTCAGTTCTTCACCGCGGTGGCGGAGTGGTGAGCATTCCAGTGTTTCTGTACCTAGGTCCCGGGTTCGAGTCCCGGCTAATCGAATTTTTCTGGTTAGGGAATGATGATGAGCTCGTCTATTGTTACTGTTTATTCCCTCCTGTAATTTCGCAAAGAATGGGCACCGGAAAATAAGTTAGTAAACAAAAATAATGTATAAAAAGTAGGTTGATCAAGTATCAAAGAGGTTGGCTAAGATCGTAATTTTCTTTGATATAATTTTATCGCCGTATTTTCTCAAAAATTGTCATCCGTGGATGGTGCTCTATTTAGATTATATCTAGTAATCTACTTCTAGTGTGTTCTAGTAGCTTTTTAAATTCCTTCATCTCTTTTATTGAAGTTCCTGGAATATCATACTGTAAATGGAAAATATTGTTGTACCTATCTGGAATATGTGATGAAACATACAACTTTCATCTGTCAAAATTGTATGAAACGTTCAGATGGACGGTTTTGGAATGATGGAATGGTCCGGAATGGTTTTGGTTTATGGAATAAATTCTCAGTTGAAGGTTTGCTGAGGAAGAACGCAATGAAGTAGACAAACTGCGAAACCTCTGACGTAATTAAAAGTTTAATTAAAAAAGTAAACCCTTGAAAAAAAGAAGCGCAGCAGAAGTCTTCAATACTTTACCATATATAGACTAAACTTTCACCCTTATGTATTGACGAATTTCTTGCGCAAGCATATATTCAGAAGGAATCAGGTCTCTAGTAGAGAGTGGCTGTTTCGAGAAAGAGACTTGAAAGTGAACTCATGATTCACGGAGTGAAATTGAAAAGAGAGGATTACCCCCGCAGAAAGTAGGACGTTTTGTTCACCTTACGTTTGCCTGAACGATGGGCGATAGCTGTTCCACTACACCATTTGTTTATCGCCCGCCTCCCGCCGCTTTGTTCTCTTTCCGCGACGAAAAAAAAAAAGGATTCCTCCGCTCCGATCGCTCCCCTTTCTGTTTTCCTTTCCGCTTTGTTTCATCCGCACCCAAACAACACTGACGCCACTCTCGACCTCCTCCTCCTGCTCTCGGAATTGGTTACTACATGACGACAGTTCTATTTCGTGTTGTAGTAATGCCTCAGCCAACGACCGTTTCGTCTTAGGAAGGTTTTTTCGCTGGTTTCTGTACCTTGCTAAGAATACTATGGAAGTGGCGCACCCGGAATTCTCGCTTGCGGGGGCTGAACTTAAGGATTGTTACCTATAATCTCTTCAGCTCCTTCCAATTCACGATGTCACGTGAAATAACTGATTCTCATAATAAGAAAGTACTGTCTATAAATAAATATTTTAAGCGTACAAATATTTGTTACTAAGACTAGAAAAGTTGGTTCCTAATAGAGTATTTGTAACATTTTGGGGGCCAGTCAGCCATGCCCCAGGGTGCGCGCCTGGAAGATCCTAGCGTATGCACACGTGCGCGAAAATTGCAAATATGATCGAAGCATTTTTCATACTTTCTTATCTTACCCTTCTGTCCTACTGGTTAGCGAATGTACGTACTGGTCGCATTGTGGTGGAATCGTTTTTCTTATTGATGGAATAGCCCTAACCGTGAAGTTTTCAGCCCCGAAGTTCAGTTTGAAGCTCATTCCCGCCACCATTAGCTACAAAAATGCCATTGAGGGGCTTGATGAGGAGTGAGGGAGCATCAATTACTGGGCCACTATGGTATGAGTGTAAAGCGTCCACGCAACGGTACTATGAATGGCAATTTTCACAGCATTTGTTAAAAAAATTCATAATTAGCCATTACTCATACCTCCATATTATCATAACAGATAAAACTGACTGAGATACAAGCAAATGATTTATATTTTGTCCTCTATCCTATACCGAAAAGTAAACGGAAAGTTTTTCATTCGTCAAGATAAAATCGCGTAAAACTTCACAGTAAAATAAATATTTATGTTTGTTTAGGCGCCTCTTTCGAGAGCTGCAGTGGGGGAAACAATAACTAAGATATAAATCTAAATAAAATACCCATCCCTTGTTCTTACACACTACTCTTGCGTTTATGGTGCGCATACCATTGTTGACTGACGTTAGAGAAGAATATCCTTGTGTGCGTGTTTGCTTGTGTACGTCGCATTGTTGTGCGTGTGTGGGAGGGGAGTGGGTATGTGGCATTTGCAGTACTGTCTGGGCGACAGATGGTGCGCGGCTGCGGATTTGCGAATTCGCAACTGCCGCCCAGACCTCTCCTTCCCCCATTTTGCCTCACATGGTCTTTTCTTCGGAATCGCACGCCGGGGTTCGTTGCATGGCCCTGGAGAGAGACTGCCCGATTAACGGGCGCGATAAAACCCCAGACCCTTTTCCGGGAGGACTTTGAAAAGTAGCACCGGCAATTTTTCTTTGTCGGGAAGGAAGTTTTTAAATGGCTTGGAAGGGGGAAAAGTTGCGGATACCCCTCTGTCTGAATAGGATTCGAAGGTTTTTTTCCATACCAGTCCGATTTTAGCTTCGGAAATTTCCGGCTTTTGACGCCCGCGAAATGTTCTTGCTCTGATGTAGTTTATTGAATGTGTTTTCTGGGATTGAGCTTAACTTTCATGGGTAAAATCTCCGGGTAATTCTGAAAAGACACGCATAACGAAACTTATTTTGGATAAGATATTTTGGGTTTTTATTTTTGCTTCCTGATAAATGGAACTTCTCGCGTAAAAGACCTTTTCCGTAGATTTTATTTTTTGCTCTTTCTACGGCTTCAACGATTGAAAATTACTATTTGTTGATAGCCGTTCTTTTCTTTGCATAAAGGGAGTTGTAGTGTTTGAAAATTATAGTGTCGCTCTTTCGGCTGTCCTTGGGCAAAATTAAATATAAATTGTGCCCTTGTAAAACATGAAAAAACTAATATTAGTAACTCTTGTACTATTTCAAATCAATGTCAACGTATAATTTATGCCGTATGCTATGTAAGATACAACGTGTAATAATAAGGCATTCTTCAGATAAAAAGTAAAATAATAAGAACGCGATAACTTAGTGAATTTCATAAAAAAGCACGGTGATTATGATGTACAGATTATCATTATTTCCTCAGTCCTTTTGAAAAACCAGGTGGTGCATATGTGAGTCGAAATCTTTTCCTGTCCCAAATAAGTTAATAAAAGCTCTAAGTTTGAAAGTTAACGAGAGGGTGAAGAGGAGCGAGAATATTCTTTGAGAAGAGAGATTTGTCCCGAAAGTAAATTATTATTTCTGGACTCATCTCTTTTTATTTGGAAGAAAGTGGTCATCAGTTTTATAAAATTTGGAAAAAATTTAAATTTCATTAGGATGTTATTTTGAGCAGAAAGAATAAGTTTCGATAAATGTACAATTCAACCAATGGATATTTGATGTTAACATTCGTGCAGCTTGTCTCTTTTGAGACTTCATATATTCCTGACTACAGGCTGTTCGTGGTCAACCACTGATCTCCTTAATCCTGCATTATTAGCGAAGGTCGACTGCGTTTTTGGGACCAATTCAAGGGTCGGAATAAGTAAAAGTGACCTTAATGGAGTTTGAGGGTTCCCGACCTTTCTAGGGGCCCTCACGGTGTCCCATTTGGATCAGATAGGCAGCCTTCAATAGGCAAGACCAAGCCTCGCTAGGGAACTACGAACAATGAATCATCGCAGTTGACAGCAGCTGTATTGGGAGAGTGTGAAATGGTGGTCGAAAGTATTGGTTTGAAAAACTTCATTGAATCTAAATTGGTCGTAATTCGTGATAATCTGTCGTTGAGGAGAAGGAATCGGTGTATTATTTAATCGTGAAAATGTTGAAGAAATGTATTGACAGGAACATGTGTAGAACCATGTAGATGTGTATTTATGGAAGGAAATATGACCCTCTACTTCGACAAATAATTTATTAATTTAAGTTATCGCTTCTAAATACAAATAATCCGTTTTCTCCTTATCGCGTGCATTACTTTCCTTTATAATTTTAAGTTTATGCTGTTTTTTTGTGTTACGTGTATTTAGTTGCCATCCTAAATATTTTTCCCATAATAAGTTTCGCTATGCGCGTGTTTTCAGAGTTACCCGGAGATTCTAACTATGGAAATTAAGCTCAATCCCAGAAAACTCATTCAGTGAACTACTTATCCATTATTTTTGTAAAATATTCAGCCCTAAGATCGGTTTGAAACAGCTTCCCTGTCAACATTAGCTACCCGAAGCTATGCAAAGGGAGTGAAGCTTACTAGACAAGGTGAGGATTGAGGTACTTAGCGTTTGATTACCTCACCGAACCTGAATTCTATTAATGAAAAAAGGTCCGCGTAAATGCTGCACAATGACCCTATGAATAGCATTTTACATTACATTTTACATTGTTACATTAAACAAAGAGCCCTATGTATATCCAATTTTCCATTTTGTACAGCAAAATATTTTTTATCATTTTTCTATTTTAAATAACGCCTGCATATTCATAATAAAATACGTTAATTGAAGGGACATATGTCTGCGTCGTGTAAATCGCACGAAACTCGTCTATTTACATCCCAAAGTTCCGGACAGAGCATCAGAGGGGCGGGAAGTGCATAATGAAGGGTGTTTTCGTATCGCGTTTGTTTTTCTTCGTAGCGTGAGTTGTTTTGGTATCTTTAACCAGCGTTTCCCTCGCAATTCGCACGCACCCTCATTACCCGATCCTTTCTTTTCATTCTCCGTCGCGCACTTAAAATCTCCGTCATTATTCGTCACCCTTCAACCGCCCTCAGTACTCCAATTATCCATTTATGTATTCGGTATAAATGCTCTCCCTCTCTCTCGCCCGGATCACTTAAAACCGCCGCCAACTGCCGTCTTCTCGCATTATGGAGAAAAAACTTCGAGTGCCTCCCGCAATCTTGTCGTATGCAGATGCAGCGCGCCCCGCTTCCCCTCTTTAACCTGTCATAATTCTCTGTCTTGATGCTGGAGTGAGATCTGCCTTTTTGTCCCAGCGTCGGCTCGAATTTGCGTTGGCCCCTGTGCAAGGGTTTTCTCGTTTTTAAATGATCCCGCACTCTCCGGTCAATTGAGAGATGATCTTCTGCGCCGAACCGGAAATGTGAAGACGCGTGGGTGCTCATTAACACGAGTTCCGTCTGTCGGCGCGAAAATTAAGTCAGAAAAAGTGGAGGGCGTTTCGGAAGCGATGGTGGAGAAAAAATTTGGACTCCTAAAGATACGGAATATTTCGACTGATGAGTAAGTCTTTTGTTTCTTAATAATGGAAAAATTGAATTTTTTGGCGCGGAAATAACTTCTGTCCCTATGCTGTTAATCTGGCAAGCCTTCGAAATTTATTTGGATGAATCGATGAGAATAACTTTATATTAAAATAATGCAATTTTACACTATCAGAGACAAAAAGCACATCATTTGTATCTGAAGAGTGTTGATTTATGCGAAGTTATAAGTAGAGTTTCTTCATTCTGTCATTAAATGACAGAGCCGATTAAATGTAAGGCCGCCTCGAAGCTACATTAGCTCGTAGACTTAGTTTACTTTTTCTTCCTGTGTTTCAACAATCTTCTTCCGGCCGATTTAAATTCTTGAGCTACTTGCTTATCGAATACCTTTACTTCTTCTTTAATCGACGAAATGTTAAATTGATATCCAATGTATCGCCTTCGTGTTATTTACAGTAAACAGTGATAGATGTTAATGGAGGCGTTCACATCACTTTCCGACGTTGATAAGTATTGACACCCCATTGATATCTGCGCTCTGAGGAGGTTGTCTCTTGTCTGCTGTTCCCCCCGAAGTGTCTGACCGAATCGAATATGTTACTTAGCTGGCTGCTCGTTCTGATTCGCCATGTTTTACGTAAACCGCCAGTTCTGATCATTCAATCGCTGTTACAGAAGCGTATCCAAGATGGTTGACATTTGGATCAAAATCGAAGGGTCAAATGTTCCCCGGAGGTGTGTGCCTGAGCGTCTAATGGGCGACGTTCGAATTATTCAAACCACCCAATCGGTCACGCGTCACTCTCCAATCACGCACTTTCCATTGTCAACGGCTGCGTGAGACACGGCTCCGAGCCTCGTTAAAAGCCTTCCCCGACGATTCGTGCCTTGGGACCTCTCGTACGGGGGCGTGATCGCACGCGCGTTATCGTCACCCCCCGGTGGGGCCGCGTGTGTCCTCAGAGTCCATCTTTGTGGGGAGGCCGCAGGTGTGGCGGGCGTCCTCTTATATCGCAATGGCTTCATCATTGTGTCCCTCCGCTCTTAGGGTCGCCCGAGCGCGAATTTTATGTGACAGACTCGGCTGTCGTTCCGGACGTCAACTGGTCAAATGGTGCAGAAAGTGAGGTGTATGTACGAGGGGTCAGAACGTTGCTTTTATCATCCTACACACCGAAAATGGCGCTGTAAATGGATCTTACTCCGGTTTTCCCCCGTGGTCGTTTCGGAGATGGAGAATGCTGAATCATTGGGAGCCACGTGGCAAGCGGATTCTCTTTCACGGGGGTGTATTTGTTTTACATTTTTTTCCACGCATCTCGGTATGTTTTGGCAGAGGTGAGAGGTGTCAGGGTGGAGTTGGTTTTTTTACCATGTTTTCCTTGTCAGTTGATGTCACTCCATAAGGATGGGAGCTAAGAGAAGGGAATTTATAATGTTATATGGTTTTTTCGGGCTGTCGTCGTATAATACTGGCCGGATATAGTTTCATGAATTAAATTGTCATCATATAATACTTACATTAGCAATAAATGCCTCGCCTCTAGGTGGTGGTAACTCGGGTTTAGCTGCTTAGAAGTTACCATGGAATTCAATTGTTTATTCAACATTGTGTTCTTTTCATATCATTCGGAACTTCGTTCATTGATAAATAACTTGCAAAATAACATTTTAATGATGAATTTTAATCTTAAGAATGAATCAGTTTTCAGCTAAACAGCGCTGGACTCCCATGATTGATATGTCTAAATATATGTAAGAATATGTTGATAGATCAGATAAGTGTAGATTAAACAATTTAAATAAAAATCTTACGATACAAGTTTGTAATATTTCTTGTAAATGAATATGAGGTAGGAGCTCGAAATAAAATACAATAATATAAATGTGGTAGGGTTAGGAAAATGTGACTCAAAATCCTTAAAAGGAGCACAATATCGTCAGTGACTCAACCGGCAGATTAACTGTAAGTTAAGGTGTGAAGCTACTCTCAATTGCGGCCACGAATAAACACGATTGTTTGAGGAATTATTGTTTCATATCCTATCCTGAATAACTGTTGAGTGAAAGTCCGGAAAGGTTAGGTCCGCTTTAAAGCGTACTTCCCCGTTTCTGCGAACCTTTTGCTCAGATGGAGCGGTTTCGCTTGCCAACTTCCCTAAAGGCGACAGCATGCCTGCCAAATCGCTTCCCTCCCTAACGGCCCCAGCACGTTCTTAGAATTCCTTTTTCACTGTATACTTCGAATGTTTTGATTAACGGATTATGACGTCAATCTCACTGGCTTTCGCTTCTGCCAAGTTTTTTGTATTGAGTGCTTTTCATCTGGAAGTCAAAGTGCACTCGTCCCTAGTCGGGCGTTCTTCAAGCAGTTTATCCGCCTCTCCTATCCGACTATCGGGAGAGCTGATTTAAAATATTGTATAGCGTTTTTCTCATGCCTTCGTACTTTGAGTGTTTTTGTGTCACATCAGTCTTCTTTTAATTAGGTATACGGCCAAATTTTCTTTGTAGTAGATTCAGTTGCTGAGTTGAGAACGCAGTAGAAAGATTTTAATGAAAAGCTTTGAAAGTGAAAAGTTCAAGGTACAGACATTCAGCTTTCTTTCAATAATTCATATTAATAACGTTATCTTCAAAGGAACTCCTTTGTTATGGTGGTAATATAGACTGCATCTGCTTTTCTACCTTTGCGTAAGAAATAAACACTACTAGAAGTAAAAATGAATCACGTCTATTTCAAATAGAACCTTTTGAATGACCTGAAATCGAAATGTCGAAATCGGGAAGATTTGGTAGGTGTACCCAATCATTAACAGGTTTCATAGTTGAAGAGTGCAAAATTTCTAAATTTTTCCATTTCTAGTTCTCGAGATTAGAGGGGGTTCGGTGCTACGTGGCAAGATTTGCCCAACTGTATCGATATGATACTTCTATGGGCGGTAGTACATGTGGCATTAAGGTAAACGGTTGTCAAGGAATAGACAGTGATGACGATTAACAGAGACAATGACATTCAGGTAGGGTGATTAATGGAGATAGATCAAACGTTTTCAGGTAATAAGGTTGAGGTGATGGGTATGACATAAGAAGTTATAAACTGAATAGCAGGGGTGGTACAATTTAAGCCATTCTGCAAAAGAAATGTGTAATGGATTGCTCCAATGGTGTGTATAATTGTTTATGTGATGACTGTAATGTGAGTTAAAGTAGTGTAGCGTTTGTATAATGAGTTATGAATATGATTAATGAATGGATGATTAATTAACGGTACCGCTTTCTCTTCTTTGGTTTACTTTTGTAAGGTTGAAATTGATATTTGTATAAAATTAATTTTGGCAACTTTAAGCTTTTCTTATTTCTTCTTTTTCTAACTGAATAATCCCAAATATTGGTGAGGAGGGGGTTATCAATATTTTGAAGTTTTAAATTAAAATTCTCGATTTGCTTTGCTACTAGATTGCTGATTGTAGTTAATTGGTGATGTGCTTTTATTTCTTTAAGAGGAACTAATTTATTTGTTGTAGTTACTGATCTTATGCATTTATTATAAAATGATTCAATTTTATTTATGTTGTATTTGAATGAATTAAATGAGAGTATGGAGGTATAAGTAAGATGTGGGACTATGAATGAATTGATTAGTCTTAAATACACGCACACACTAATAATGGATTATGTATGATAAGATAATTCAGCATTGATCTCCAGCTTCACAGTAATTCTGTATGGCTGAGGTCGTCCTTAAGTTCTCTTTTGAAACATTTATATTACAGCGTATTCAAGGGATTTTTTTTTCGCGGGCCTTCGAGTGCATTCAACTGGATGACAGTTGACAGAGATGAACCGATGCATTCAGAGAGAGAGAAATGAGGCAAGCCTTCTTCGGCGTCAGTTTGTTTGGGTTGCGCGGGGGTCATCCCCTGCTTGGCACAGGGGGACGCGGACGTCTCCACCCCCGCTTTGCGGTCACCACCTCTGCTGTGGACTCACGCCAGGATCGCTCTCTTTCGCTGTCCCACGACTTGTACACCCCCCATTCGTCTCCCGCCATTCTTTTCTCTCCATTTCCTATTCCACTTCCTCGTGCAGTTTTATTTATTTGCACTGTGGTTAAGTGGAGGAAATATCGAGTGTACGCACGCAAAGATCGCCTTCAGTGATACCGATCTCGATAGTATAACCCTATTCCTCTCTCATGAATTGCAATTCTCTCTGTTTTTCCCTCTGGTTTTCGAATATTACAGACCGTACTCTTTTTCTCGCCGTCGGATTGTTTTTTTTTTGGATATGTGTTTCCATGTTCTTTAATTAAACGGATGTAAAGTTGAATTACGTTATAATAGCGTGAGTTTAATCGGAAAGAATTTCTCGGTACGTGAGCCAATACTAGGATGTAAGTTGCCGAGTACTGGATATTTGTATTAAAATTGATTTAACTTCAGTGTTGCGGTTGTAGAAAAAACTGTCAAAAGTGAGATAATCTATTTATTCTGATCCATTAAAAATTTAAACAGCTGTTATTGCTTGTTTTTTGTATTTTATTTTAATTTTAAATTGGGTTTACAGTACCATATCTTATTAATAAAATCAATTTATGGGATTAAAATGTTTGCTCTGCACGTGAGTCTTCATTATGATGATTCGTTAATGTCTTCTTATATCCATTAAGAATTTTGGATTAAAAACCCCTTTTAACAATATAATTCAGATGCGTCCGAGTGCATTCCTCTCCTTCATTTCTAAACCGTTTGGGAGAGCTAAGTATTTAAGATTTCAGAATACAAAGTCAACCGAAGAAATAGTTAAATTCATTACTTTTAGATCGTTATCGCTATATATTAACACATTACATTAATTAGGAATCGAAATTTAATTATAAGGTTAGACTGTTCAGTAGTAAAATAATTTTTGAAATATTGCTATTTTAGTCGAAGGATGTCAGAGACTAATACGTCTCAATCCCGCTCTTAATATTATGTTAATTTTATTGGCGTATCATTGTTATCAATTACATTTCGCAGCTCGTGATCATCAATTCAATATTAGCTGAGCTCACTGCAGTAGCCAAGAGCTAATTTCTCGAATGTTTTCAGGGTCTGTGGAAGACCTTTCCCACCAGGTTATTCGCTCGGATCTGCTTCCGTTTCCATCTTTGCCAATTCTTCCCAGAAGGTCGTGGGTATTGTAGATGGCACCACACTGCAGTGTATCCGAAATCGGCCGGTCACCTTTCGCCCTCGCCACGAGCTGTTGCCAAGGTCTTTCCCGCCTTCTTCACACTCTTTCCATCAGCTTCTTTCTTTTCCCTTTTTAACGCTCGCGAGGTTGAGGGACACGTCCGTGGACCCAGCAGCGCGTGAAATTTGCCATTAGCTTTCTTGTTAGCTGATTTCGGAGGAGAGTCATGTTTACTCGCCCCCTATCGGACCATTAAAGTGCGAGCTGAATGCGAATGTTAAATGAATGTAAATTGTTTCCGAATATACCTCCGTTTTTTTGTATTTATGTCAGTGATCTTTGCACCGGTAGTATAGATATTCAATGATTTTCTTCAAGTAATTAAAGAAGTACAAAACTTGTACGATTTCACGAAATGTAACTAAAGAATGAGTTACCGGTTTCAATTCTCTACACCATAATCATAATCAGTTTTTCGTTATAATTTTATTTATTAAATAGTTTATTCACTTTGTTTCATTTATTGCGCTTGTTATAGGTAGGTCATAAGTCATCGCGGTACCTTTTTGCTTTATTCAAATACCTCTAATGACCCCCAAAGATTTCTTTATATGCGGGCAGTACACACTAATTTTCTCGTATAGCTTAACTATCCCAAAAAACGGTGGAAAAATTGTTTTACCATACCTCGTTGAAGTGAGTCGTCGCACGCGATTCTAAAAACGATGATGAGACCAAGTAAATTATAGTACCTATAAATATAGGTGGAAATAAAACTTAAGATGTACTAAAAGTAAAACTCTTCTAAAAGAACTCACCTGTAGTCTAAACCAGGGATGCGAAATTATAGAAGGATGTGACCATGCAAAAGATTTGTCGGTAATTCTAAGATGTCGGACGCGTAGCATTTAAAATCTGTTGTCTGCAGTTAAATCGAGAGAAGCTGTTCTAGCATGCATATATTTGCACACTTAACAACGAAGGTAATCGAGAAATATGTTTGTCCCGGTTACGTCGTGGATTTTTCGTCCTCGACGTTGTAAGCGTCCTGGTTTTACACCATCGTTCTCTGGACATCGTAGGTTAGGGTTGACTTGAAATGGAGGATTGGGGAAAATCGGCTGCTTCGGGAGAAGTTCGGTGAGGTGAATCAAGATTTTGTCCTCCTGAGGGAAAAACCTTATAATATTGGTGATAGGCGTTCTGCAATTGATACATGTTGACCCATTTTATTTAGCGTAATAATTAGCAACTTTGTTTGCTTGTGAAGTATGACATCTTTCGTAAGTATAGTTAAAATGTTGCATTTTTAAGCTTTGATATCACAGGTTAAGAGTGTTTCTTATCATCTGGGGCTTTTTGTTCAACCCTTTAGCACCCTCCTGGTACATACGTGGCAGCAGATGAAATTGCTGCAGGCGAGGGAACGATTTCCTGGGGAGCATGTGCTGCTGCTGCATTGTGAGCTGCTTAACTTAATTGACGTTCCTCTCCACCCCCTCCTCATAAACACGTTTCTTTTTTTATTCTTTTCCTCCCTCTCTTGGCCTTCGTCTCCCCATTGTTCTTCTGCTTCACGCCCCGGGCGTGGATGGTGCTCTACAGAACGGCTCTTCTCCAGAGGTGTGAGAAATGGATGGAGCGAACGTGCGATGGAGCTCGAGAAATAAAATATGCACTTTCCTCCTTTGTTTTTTGCCAATCCTGACTAATTAGATGTGACCCATTGGCGCATATTGGCACGGATTAAGAGCTGCATTTTCTCGAACGTAATGCTCGCATGCCCGAGAGATTATTGAGGAAGAGGGCAATTCCACAGAATTTGAAATTAGCATTCTCGTGCGTTGAAGTAGAAAAATGTTATTGCAAGCGACGGGATTTCGTTTTTGACGATGAACAGGGTGAAATAATCTAGCGATGAATGTTGGGTCTCCTAGAATAAAATGGCAGATGAAGAATAAGCTGTTTTCGTGTTTCGTTCTTCTCGCATTTGCTCGCAAAGAATCAAGCAAAAGAAGAATCATCTATTATCTGTGTTACAAAGGTATCACTTGATATCTTGGCCCTCTTGTACTTAATTTACGCTAGCAAAGTTATATTTTTAATCTAGCTAATCGTAGTAATCAAATCGGAATGCTTTTCTGGCTAATTTTAATTTCATAAAATGTACTCACCATGTATACTAGGAATATTCAACCAGTGATCCGTTAACCATGTTGATCCCTAAAAATTCCATATTTAAATCTTAGTGTGAATATTTTATTTTATTATAATTGATGTTATGGCTTTTTACGAAATTTTTAACCTAAGAATTTATTGTTATCGCTCGCTTCAAATTGACTGTTGGATAGATATACCAGCCCATTATACTAACATATTCTGGGTAGGTGTTAAAGGCTCTGATATGACTGGAATGAAATCTGAAAGAAATCTTGAGGTAAAGGAGGGAACAACCGGTTAAGGAATATTCTTGGCATGTTTTAACTGAAATTAGACTTTAAACGGTGAAGTACATTTCTTTATTGTGAGTACAATGTATCATTACAAGCTCTTGAAACTCGCGGAAATTCTTCTACAGCAATATTAAAACGGGAGAACTCCTGCAGCTAGTAATTCGAAATGAATGCAACTTAAACTTTCTGAAATTGTGCTCAAGTTCCCTAGTTTAACTACTCAGCGTATTTATTTAGTCGAATGATATGTGCGTCAGATATGGCTTCTCCGGGCTTTTACGGAGAGTACTTTTAGGCTTAAACATCTCTTTAAAATACTCGGGGGTGATTTATTCGATAAACGAGTTCCAAGTCACTTAAACAGTAAAGAAAAATTTACGATCCATATGATAACCTATGGAAGAATAACCCCCTACTATAAATATAAAATAAATAAATGATATTTTCAGCGTTTACGGTACGTTTCTCAAGAAAAGTGTTATTACACTGACCTCGAAGTCTGTTGAAATGGCAGTTTCTCGAGAGGAAGAAATAGCCGTGTTTGTTTACTGTTAGAGTGCGTCTATTTACCGACTCTCTTCAGAAAGCGAAAAGCTCGTGTGTTATATTTAAGATCCTATTAATTTTTTTGTCGTCATAAAGAGTAAATTTTTAATGTTACAGGAATGGGCGTTTTAGCGGTTGCGTATGCGTACATTTATTTATTATTTCCGATCTGCTGATTAGCTTATTATTCTAGTACCCATAGGTATTGATTTTTGTGTAATTGCATATTATTTTTATTAAGAGAGTCTTAGATTGTTTTTAAACAATTATGCTGTTAAAGTAGCTAATTATGTTATAAAATGGTGAATCTGTGGACAGATTTGTCTACCAAGACAGGTCGATAATGTTTTTTTTTCACGGTACGTACATTTCTCACTTTTGTTTTCGAGTTTACAACCATTTTATGACCGTACGTGATAATCTTGAAGAGATTCGAGAAATGTAGGTAATGGATTCGAGAAATGTAGGTAGGTATGGTAATACTTGTTACTAAGGAAACTGGTATGGTTTGGCAGAGTACCTTTGCTTTGTTTTTTTTTTCAACTGAATTGAAGGATAATTTGAAACGTGTCGATCAAAGTTCTTTTATTGTAATATTAATTATAACAATTAAGAATCTTAAATGGGACGTGATGGAGGGTAATTAGTCTCTCCGTACTCATAACGTACTGTCTTGGAAGGTTTAGAAAGAGAGCCCTTTAAGTACTTGAAAAACTTAAGATTGCACCATCACTGGAAAAGATCCACAGGATGGGGATTTGAAAGATCTAGGAAACGTACTAGTTTCAGCACAATTTTAAGGTAAAATAATCTAATATGAATCTGAACTGTGGATTGAACAACATAGATGATAGTATTCCTTTTGAATGAATTTACATTTGACGATGTGCGAAGAAAACGCCAACATCACTTCAGTGCGTTGAATCTTTAAAATGCGTTTATTTCACGTCGAAGGAGTTGGATTGCTTTCTGGTGATTTGGGTACCGGCGGAATCGTTCGGGAACCGAATCGCGGCAGGTTAATCCCACCTTGTTGTGTCGGTCACGCGTGGATTGCACAAAATGGCGTTTGCGGCGTGCATCCTATGGTTCGCGTCCTTTGGCTGACGAGAGCCAAGGTCCCAAGGTCAGTGGGATGGATGTGTATGTATAGATGTACTTGCGGCCGCGCTCTAAACCTTGGTTACGCAACGGCGGGCGAGAGTGGGATATAGGTCCTTTGGCGCCACGGCGAACAGACGACAAAACAATGCACGCGCATGCGCCAAACGGGTCGCTATGCAACTTTTTCAGCGGCCTTCCCTCACACTCTCCGCCGCGCCGCAATATTCCATTCGGCGGAATTGATGCTCAATGGAAGTGTCTGTCGGAATAAATGCCGTTTGGTTGATTAGATGGTTTGGAAACGGGGTTTTTTTATGGTCACAGGTAAACGTTTCTCGGGAAGATTTCAACTTGATCGAAGTGTGAGTCTACTTAGGACTGCGGTTTAGGCGAATGAAGAGGTTTAGTGAAACGAGAGGTATAGCGGTTGTCCTTAATTTTTTGAGTTTGCTGTCGTAAACTTGCGGGTGGTTCTCGAATTTGCGGTGATTAGTAAGCTTTTTTTGTTGTTTGGGTTTGTCGCGTTATTTGCAGTTCCCTTAGGAAGGGTTTTAGAATTTTCGCGCATTTACTCAGAAATTCTCTTCCTTTTCTATTTTTATTGCTGTTTTTTCTCCATCTTTATCCACTTTTAAAATGGCAAAGGGTTAGATGGAAAGAGGAGACACTTTAGTCTCAATCTCGCCCTGAATAAAGACGTATTCTATTCTATTCATCCATTCAAAGGGCTCTGAATGGTTAGGGTTTGAGCAGGGTCACATTTTGTAACGTTCGATCATACTTGGGCTAGTTAAAAATACGATCTACTTTTTTATGTATATGATCCCCTTAATTATTATTATTTCCTCTTTCGGGGAGGCTATATGAAGGTGTTAAATGAAAAACTCGAACCTTTGACGTCTAAATTTATCAATCCCGCAACTGGTAGCTCATTTTCTCGTATATCTCTGCTCTATTCATTTTTGAAGAAATATCCTTTCCCAAGCGTTGCATTCCTGAGCCTGGTATTGCCGCAATCATCTCCAAGTAAAAACGAATGGCATGATATTACCGCAAGAAACTAGTTTTCGAATAATTTCAAGAGAATGTCTTAGTCATTCGTCGGAAATTCTTTGCCGTCACCTTTACCTTGACAAAGGGTCGAGGTTGGTGTTATTTCTCCAATATAATCACATCTCCCCTCTGCGTTTCAAAGTAATGGCGTCGGTTATATCGTGTTAGATTAGGTATGGAAGATGAAATCGTTGTTTGAATTGCCGCTGTTCTTGAATTCCTTTGCGCTTTCAAACGGCGATGGACTATAAATGTATTCATAAGTCAATCGTAATGATTAGTATGTTATCCAGTAGAGGAAATTGCATACTTTTTTGCCTCAATCTTGTTCATGGCTGGTAATACGAAAGCAATTGAAGTATGATTGATGCTAAATAAAGGCTTTCATTTTGGCCACTCCTTAACGAATGCTGTGGAAATATTATTCATAAGGCAATATTTGCATTGGCCTAGACAATAACCACTCTTAGCATTCTTGTTCTGAGAGTTGCTAGGGCAAAATACCTCGCTCCTCATCTTACCTAGTAAGCCTCAACCCTTCCCCAGTGCTTTTGACTGCTAATAGCGGAAGCAAGGAAGGAATCAAACTATCAGAGGCCCAGGCGCAAAGATAAGATTGAAGGCCCCACTAGGAATTATGATTCAAAATTTGAGTATTTCATAAAATTCACAAATATACATCCCATAGAAATCTCGATCTCGCTTTTATGGCAAGAATAAACAAACAAGATTTGGATTACAATACGTAGAATTTCTATAAATTACAAAGAATGATGGATAACTTTTTTATGTTTTATAGTGAGATAACCATTGTATTATATTCTATAGACATATTATGTAGACTTACTCAACAAATGTAACATTCTTTCTCGGTGCGAAAAATCAGAGCAATTGGGTTTTGAGAATTTACTTGCAGCCAGTCTTATTGAGGCCCCCATGTGAGGAAGCCCTCAGCTAGCCCAATATTGCGCCCAATTTTAAATCCGCCCCTTAGTGAAGAGGATGAGGGTACAACCCCAGGTTGGTGACTTAACGGGGTTTTTCATTGTAGGCATGCTTACCATACGTCCCAGTTTGGGCGACATATCTCCGATAAAGTAAACATGGGTATATTGAGGGATGATTCGATGACTAGAATTAAATGACATTGTGGCGCAATACTTTCTGCGCTTGTGTCTGACAGACTTATAAAATTGCTAGAAAGAAATTTCAAAATAACTCAGGGTTTTCCCGGTCAAACCGTCTTCAAATCTTGTTACGCCCCGTTTTGTTGCCATAGAGACATGGTAATCCTAATCATAGGATGGATTAATGAAAGCATTTCCTTGTCCACCCGAAAATGTTCAGTCTCAGAACAATCGGCATCGTTCACTTCGGAATTTCCCATCGGATTTCGTTTTGCGCCGATCGCGTTTATTGCTATAGCCTCCAGGTCGTTAATAAGAGTTGAGGGCGAGAGTTTTTGGGGGCGATTCCTATTATACCGATTTTTATGTCTCCCAACATTCTTATACGATTCCACATCTCGGTTTTATTCCGTATGAATTCCCTATTTGGCTGCAAGAGAAAGCGCCCCTCTTCTCGTATATCAAGCAAGTTGACTGCTTTTGTGCGCCTCAAAGTGGACTGAGGAGACGTCAAGTTTTCGCGTTATGCAGTCGGCGGCATGGATTTCGCACTAGATTACAAAAAAACTGTTTGTCTTCGCAGTCGAATGAGATGTCCTTGGTGGTTGCTTTTCTTTTTATTACAGCTCTTTACCTCCGTATCGTGCCTTCGTATCTCTCTGTGGGAGGTCGGTTCATCGAGATTTTCGTCTATTATTTAATGGAATGAAGTTTTCATGGCTTTTACCGCGTTTATCTCTCGTAAGAATAGAATTTGATTTTTATTTTTGCGGCCAATTTTTAAGTGTCAGGAAAATATTCGTTTACTGAGTGGTGTTCTTCGCTTTATCCGTGCTTGTATCTCTGCATCTGCTGTTTTCTCCGTAAGGAATTGCTAAAATATTTAACTGCAAAAAGGAATTTCATTCTGATACGAAGATAAGCGTGGTTTATCAATTAAATGAGTTAGTAAACGTTATATTTATAACTTGCCAGTAAAACTATGCCAATCATCCTTTGCCTACAAATAACAGTTCTTTACTTAATTTAATGTCGCTTTATTGTTATTAAATCGAACGCTGCAAGTTAGCCAACTGGCTGGGTAGCAACGCAGTAAAAGTTTACAAAAACAGAACAGAATAATGCATCATAAATGCAACACAATCAGGCATCATAATTACAATAACATCGACATAATAAATACATAATAAGAACAACATCATAAGTACGATACAGCTTGGTTTAACATATCTCACTCACAAATATATAACATTCACCAAAAAATAATTATATTACATTTACTTTTACAAAGTCATAGCTATAGTACTTTATCCTCTGCGCATTGAAAATGAGATATCATTGACATCCCTTGGAACTTAAAAAAATGCATTTTACTGTAAAACTAAGGAATATACTTCGATAATCGTATTTACCTGAAAACGAATCCGTATTTCTTGATTGTATTTAGCTCCGCATGAGGATACCCTTTTATTTCTACATAGTCATGAGTAGCCTACATCTGGAAAACTGTATTCGCAGCGAATATCTTCTCAATCCACGTTTCTTCCTTACAAAACTCTTGTACTTCGCGCCCTCTGTCCGAGTCTTTGCCGAGCCGGTGTTATGAAACTTCGTAACCGTTTTCTGCATTGTCGGTCTTTCCTTCTGCGATCGTCCGCTGGCGCTATTGCATTCTAGCGTCCGGAGTTTATTTGACGAAGCGCATTTTGATGCAATCATAAAGTGAACATAGCTCTGATTGTGGATCGAATCGAAACTTTGGTCCTAGGTCAAGGATGTTTGGCGAGATATGCACGACGCTCGCCTTTTTTTCTACGCTCTGAATTAAGTAGTTGTCATACTTCGTCTGACGGATTTTGTGGATTATATTTTTGTCTTTATTTGTTAGGTCATCTTTCTCTGGTGTTTTCCAATGTCGCATCGTTATAGATTTATTGTCGCAGTTTCTGTTTGTTTCTCGTTTAGATCGTCGTCATTGTTTACCATTGTTGCAAGGATTTTATGAATTAATTGTTGTAGCTTTCTGTTTGTTAGATCGTTGCCCTATACCGATTGCTATTCTTTTCTTGGGTTTAGTCCTGCTAAGTGATGCCAGTGTTTATCACAAAATATTTAGCGACTCATTGAATTGCTTTCAGAAATCGGAAATTTTCATTCGAAACTTAACTTGGAAATCGTTTCATCTAATTTCTGTCCTTCGGTAGCATGCTATTCAACATATCCAATACTTATGTAGGTCGTTCCCCAGAGCTAATCATTAAGAAACCTAAATCAGTGTAAAAAGATTTAGACTTGGTAATTTCTCACAACAATGACTTTCGGATCTTCGTTGAAGCTTTTCTCTTGTTGTCCCTAAACAAGGGAAGGCTCTGATAAATTTTTGACCAGCCTTTAGTAAGCCTTTCGACGCGACATTTAAAGCATGTTATCAATGCGCGCTAAAATATGAGATTCATCACCCAAGATGCCGGATGCGTCTTGTATTATATTAACGTCGCCACCGATCTACAGCGCCCGTAAACGAGGTTATGCCATCCAGCACGACTCGACCTACAGCTTCATGCGACAAAATTTTACGCGCATATTTTTTTTCCCTTCATCCCAAACACCGCCGTCGCTGCAGGGTATTGACGCCTGCTCCGATGCGATCCTACGCCGGTTTTGCCGCGCTCTACCCCTCCCCTTCCCCCCACCTCTACGTATAGCGTACCACGGCCTCGCGACCATCCCTCTCCCACACAAGAATGGATCCGAGAGAGTTAGTTACTCCACTCGGCCGCCAGCCGGCGATACCTCCCGGACCCTTCTTACGCATTCTCTCCCAGCGCCGTCCTTCCACCCCTTCCATTCCGACTCTTCGACGTAACACCGAAATAGGCCGCGTCATCGCGCCAGACGAGCGCATTGGCGCAGACTGCTCTCCGTAAGTAGCCAATCAGGGGGTGGCTAACAACGCGGCCTCTTGTACCACGAATGCGCGCGTCGTAACGCCGGTCTATGAAGAGCACTTGGCAATATGGCGGTAGCGTACTACTACTATAAGCAGGATTGACAGGAAGGCGCCTGGGAAGGTCGAACGGGTGTAGGGGGGAGGGTGGAAGGTGAGGCAGGATGTTGGGATCGAGTCGGCTTCGCTGGTCCTCGCACCCTCTTGCGGGGGTGGTGGCAACTATCATCTTGCCCTGCCTCCTTCGCTGAGGGTGGTTCTCTAAGTTGGCCGTGGCTGTTCAAGACCTTGCCCTCCATGAATAAAGGTTTTTACGATGTTTTCCCTCGACGGTGAAGGATGCTCAAAATCTGCAGACGGAAATTGAGATAACTCCACCTTCCGCAGTTGTTAACCCACTTTCGCTTTTGACTTCTCGTAAACGTGACCTATGACGATGTCACTATTTTTAACAATGCCGTTTAAGTTGCAAACCATTTTATCCTTGTGAAATTTAGGATGTTTGGACACGATTCTTTGGAGATTTCTTTGTAATACTCTTAAACTGCTTCGATAGTTCTATCCACGGAGCACATCCTGAATTTTCGCATGAAGGGGTATTGAACTGTGGTTCTCTGATTGAACTGAAAGATTATAGCCAATTCCTGGACCATACCCTGGTTCTATCACACCATCATCGGTAGATCCAGGGGGGACGCCTCTAGATGACATTATAGTAACAGCATTTGGCTATGATTTGGCGAAGAACTAGAATTTAAATCTTATTGTCAAGTTCTTTTACGATGGCTATTCTTCTGCATTTATCACGAGTAATTGGGAGTTTTAATAGTTAATTGGAGATGAGTTAGTGAAGATATCGTCCTATATTCCCCTTCTAGGCAAGTTTCTAATTTGCCTCTTCAGCAAATCACGTGTTAGTCGGTGTGGTTCTTTGTCTTTTTTGGTATTTTTCCCCCAGGTTCATTAAATTTTTCGATTCAAAGTTGCTATTCTCAGCCCGTTGCGCGTTTTCATATAATAATTGTGATTTCATCTCCACCTGTTCGCAACTTTAGCGCTTCGGTCCGGTGAGTCGCCTCGCATATTTTTGAATAAGGTATTTGCCTTATTTACCTATCAAGGCTCGTTCCTTCGATTATATTTTACGGAGCGAATTCTGACCGCTTTCCGCGTGGAATATTCCATTTCTCCTCAACCCTCCGGGCGAGTTCCTCAGCGTAGCATTCCAATCGGGCGCCGTGAGCTCTTGAGCTCAGCTGTGTGGCACCCTCCCAACAAAACGCCGCTACGCAACAATGAAAAGGGAGGTAAGAGGGGGGGGGTTACGCGGCATTGTTCTGTCAAGCGACTCGCTTCTGCGGCAGTTACGGAACCTGCCGAAGGAGGGAGCTTATGGAAGAATACGCAACCCCCGGTGGAGAGGAGGAAAAAATAAATGCGAGACGCGTTAGCGATCGGCTTCTGCCGTCTGGTGTAAAAATAGCTCTGCCGTCGTACTACGCCTCAATACCTCCATTATGGCTACTACCCACTTAGGCGCGGTTTTAATTCTTTTCTCTCGTTCCTCGAATTTTAGAATTCAAGTCACGAGAGCCAGCCAGCCTCGGGAAAAAGAAGGGAAACGAATGCGTGTCGGTAGTAGAAATGGTAGATATGAGTAAGGCGCATAGCCGCCGGGCGTCTTTCCGAGCGACAGTGTTTTCATTAATGCGTTTCATTGTCGCCTCGGACAGCTGATGGATTTTGGCGCTTGTTTTGGCGTGGGTCTTTTTCGGTGGAGTTTGTTATTAGAAGCTTGCCAACTGCTGCACTGGAGTTAGATAAGAGGCAGATTTTGTCTATACTTGGAACAAGTTTAGTACTCTTAGAAATAGATCCTAGGGACGGTAAAATTAGATATAGTGGAAGCGCTGTTGGTTGTTGATGCATTAAAAAATGAGTGTTAACTTATACTACACTCATATACATTATCCACCTTTGTCTATGCTTAAAGGAAATCAGAATATTATTTTCATGTACTTTTCCTGTCGATAATATTCACTATAACAGCCTTTCATATCCATGTTTTAAATGTTAACAAGTTATGATATGAAATAGGTACAAACTCAAGATTAATATCTGTCCGTCGCTTTAGATATTATAACCAACTTATTCTTTCTACAATTAATCATAAAAATCCTCTAATTATCCGTGATACGAATCTTAATCGAAACTTGTCGTACCCTTCAATGAGTTACGCAAATTTCACAGATGCAGAAGAATGAAACAGGTCCATAAGTGAGGAAATTCTGCGAAACCAGTATCGCTGGTGGAATTTTCATTCCTCAAAGATGTTTTTTCGAAATCTCCGCGATAAATAATAGGTTTATCCATAGGTTAGAACTATTGGACGTCTTTAAAGATTGCTTAATCCCGTGGATTGATTAAAGTTGAGGGCAACGAGTTAAAGATAGATTCCTCTATAAATGTCCAGCCGTGGGCGAGATCCCATCTTGTCGATGTGATAGCTCACCGCCGAGGTTAATGGTATCCCAGTTCATCAATCCAATACCAAAGGGGTTTCGTGTCCACCTTTTTTTTCACACGCTTACGCGGGCGAATGATTAATTACGAAGGCGCATTTTCGTTGACACATTTCGGCCCCGCGTTTTTCATTCTCGGAACTAATTAGGAATACAATGGGCGACCCGAGATGAATGAATAGGGGCTTCTTCCGCGAAGTATCTTTTGTGAGCGCGAGTCGTAGAGTTGCAGCGGATATTTCGTGGAAAGAAGCCGTGGGTTGTTTTAGAAATCCTATCCTCTCCACCCTATGCAGAAACCCAATATAAGAGCGTGTGGCTTATGCCCACTTCCACCCACCGCTCGCACTCCCTTTTCTCCTGTAACATGAGCGGCCCCATTGCTAACAAACAGGAACTACTTTTTTACCGGAAAACTTGCCGTAAAAGTGGCGTCATTTTTTTTAGTTTGGTAGCTACTGTAGAAGCTTGTTTAAACATGGCTCTATATTTTTTGTTACTTTTTAAGAAATTGTATATATATATTTTTTTGGCGTAGAAGCGGTGTAGAATAAAAGTTCATCCTTAAAAACTAATTTAAATAGGTAATTGATCCAAATATGTCATTTCTCTTTTACCGGAAGTTGAGAAGCACCTTACATTTCGTCAGTAAATAGGAAAATCTTGATATAATATGCTCCTGACTCTTCAAATGAATGTTTTTGTGCTTCGGAAATTTTTAGCATTTATGAGCCAATTTAAAATAGAAGTTAAAGGAAATAATTAAGGTTTAATGCAAAGAGAATGTTGTAAAGTAACAATATTCTGAAATTCCACTTGAAGTTGCTTGTTTTTCCCCTCAATATTAAACGCTATCAAGGAATTCCACCAAGTGTCTCAAGAGCATTAACATTAATGATATTTAAAATTTCGAAACTTACCTAGTTCCTCATATATTTTCAGCATTTACTTGGGTAAATTTTACTTTACTTCTACAGCATAAACTGCGCAAAGAATCCTTTCTGAAAGTTCTTTGTTAGTACAATCTTCGGAGTCTTTGGTGATTTGAGGGAAATGATTTTTCTCTGTAAGTTTTTGCAGCAGAAAATTTTAAATCACAACTGTAAAAGTATCATCATTCTTAACTTGTGCAGCTTCAAAATGTTCATCTTATTAGAAATCTCTTTTGCATTGTGATATTTATCAGGCATTTTATAATCTTAATCGTCATAATTTTATTTATAGTTTTTTTGATGAATCCAGACTTTTAACACTTATCATGGATTTACTCTGTAAAAGAACGTTTTCTTTCAAAGTAGATAAAATGATCTAATGAAATTGTCTGTCTTCCTTAGGCTGCCATCCTTCAGCAAACGGCTGAGTACATCTACCAGCTGGAACAAGAGAAAACTCGACTTTTGTCACAAAACTCTCAGCTGAAGAGGCTGGTCAACCAACATGAGGGAGAAGCTTCATCTGCAAAGAAAAGAAAGTTGGAACCTGGTAAGTGACATTTGTCACGTTAAAGATGCAATTGATGACAATATTTGACATTGGAGCATTTCTTTAACAGACTCATTAGATACCCTTATCCCAGTTGTTCTTTCGCCCACAATAGAAAATAATTTTCGGATGGGCATCATAATGCGCAACTTATGCCATAAAGCCAAAATAAAAGCATATTTTTAGTATTATAATGAAATGTCACTGAGTTTTTAAACTGATAATTATCAAAATTGCTGTTTTGATTTCTCATTTATGAAAGTGAAATTCAAGCAGTGTAGATTTAAAAGTCTGATTATCAGCATCTGACTGACTACTACTGAGGGTACTTGAAATTTTGCTTCCCTCTTAACTTCTAACAGTAAGTTAAAAGCTTTGCTCATGCTAAGTGTTTCATAAATTTGAAATGCATTGATGGGATTGTTCCTGTTTCTTCAAAACAGGTGCAGCTATATGTGCAAGTGAATCATCTTCTGCAGATGAAGGCATTGGGAGCATGTCTCCAGAGCCACCTGAGGATGCAGCCACCAATGGTCCGGAGATGCTGCGAAGGGAGATGATAGACCTGAGGATGCAGTTGGACAGGGAGAGAAGGCGGAGGATGCACCTTGAAGATCAGGTGCGCTCTCTGGAGGCCCAGCTCTACCCTGGTCGCATCCGAGAGATCACCCAGCAAGTGCAGATGCAGTATCAGAGAAATGGTCCTGCTGATGTAAGTGTTACTTCTTTTTCTCAATTTTCATTTCTTTTTGTGAACTGTTGAGAGCCTTTGGATAGCCAACTATGTGACTTATGTTCAGGGAAAAGTGATTCCAGAGTTTATTTTGAAATGACAGTATTTAAAGATAATTGGTGAAAATTCATAAACCATCTCATTTAGTAGTGGATTAAATGAAAACTAATGAGGTAGCATAGATTTATTGTTGATCCTTTCACTCTATAAAAATACTGCTTGGCTTGCACCTAAGCCTTTGCAAGCTATTGCACCACCAAGTTCATTTAATGTCAACTAACGGTAACTATGTGAACAAAATCTTGTATAGCTGACTCTGAAGCATCTACTACATTTACTCAACCCTTGAAATGAGTTTTCCCCTATGATTGGTGATGTATACATATTTTATCTTAGAGAAAATTTGATCTGTTGTCATTGGTGCAGATTTATCCATATTGAGTTTTCTGTGATTTAAATAAATCCTATAAAAACTTACATTCTCCAGAGCTTTCATGAGATCAGCTTTAGGAGCTCTTGTACTGCTGCTTTTTATGGTTGCCTCTATTTATTTGAAAACTTATTAATATCTTATTCAGATATTTGGGATACAAAATATAATATGCGGATATCTGTGTTAAATCTTTTTCTTTTTAATAAAGGAAAGTTTTTCTACAAGTCACTCATTCATTAATTCCAAATAATATGAAGTTTTATCCAGGTTTATTGTTACCTATTATTCTTACGCCATTACTAGTCTTTTCCAGATTAATCATTTTCAAACTCAAAAGGGCTGATAATTATCATACAAGCATTTATTAAGTGGCTCTCTTCATCCTGCTCAATTGCAATATATCATCTTGTTATCTATGTAAAGTTATTAGATTTATGCAACCTTTTAACTCTATACAACTTTTAATCATCGAAGAATGTAATTTAATATCAGGTAATGAAGGTCCTGCTGTAAGACTTGAGTATAAATAGCAATCCATTCCCTTGATATGTTTATCAGGTTTCCCTTAAAGGATATTCTCTACAGTTTGGAAACCACTGATATAAACATTGTGTCAATCTGTTGCATAATGAGCAATTGATAAATAAAGATGAGATTTGGCCTAATTTATGTGCATTAAATTCTGAAAGACCTTAGTAATAATTGTTGACATTGTTAATTGCAGGCTCCCTTGGAGGCTCATCAGGAGAGCTTATCTGTGAAGGCAGAGGCATCTCCAATGAGGACTGCCAGTTCTCCACCCCCTAGCAACATTATCCTGTTGCCTCCACCCTCCCCCATCCCTCCCCAGCAGCCCCCAACAATCCACCTGCTGCACTCTTCCCCACCCCTCTCCCCACAACTCCCCAAGGAGGAGGATGCCGTGGAGGACATCTCAGAAGATGCCCTGAGACTGACTCCTTCAGACTCAAGAGAACGTAGCTCCCCTACGCCCCCCCCACCAGAGGCACCTGGCCTCCCTTCAGCGCTAGAGTCAGCCATCAAGGCAGAGCCTAAGGTGG
Source organism: Ladona fulva (assembly GCA_000376725.2). NCBI lineage: Eukaryota > Metazoa > Arthropoda > Insecta > Odonata > Libellulidae > Ladona > Ladona fulva. The sequence goes on from KZ308144.1 coordinate 961,074, forward strand.
AGGTGGAGATGGCTCCAAGGATTCCATCTCCTGCAATGCATACTGCCGATGTCCATGAGGAAAGGGACGAGGCAGGGCTTACACCTCAGACAAGGTGAATATGTCAACAGTATATTTTCTTGTACTTTTTGTAAAATAAAGTAAAATTTTATTTCAGTTTTGAATTTTCCCACACCAACTTAGCTTAATAAGTCAGTTATAAACTCTTCTTTACTGACTTTTAATGAAGTAATGCTTTTAATTTCATCAAACTTTAGCACTGTGTGTTAAGCATGTTTTTTTTTTCATGGAAATAATTTCTCATTTTTGTGGTATTATCGGCAAATCAAATAGATTGTGAAAGTCATCCTTTTAAGACTGATTATATTTAATCTTTCTCAGGCTGTACCTTGGGACTACATCTCGCCAAAACTTGGAGACAATAGTGGAAGCAATTCGTCATTTGGAGGGAGACCATCTGTTTGGAGATGATCCTCCACACCATCATCATCACCTTCATCATTTACATCACCATCACCATCTTCAGGTTGGTTAATTCTCTTCTTTATTAGTTCAATGAATTAACTATGGATTTATTCATTCAATTAATGAGCTGATTCATTTATATTCTGTATGATCAACAATCATAAATCAGTTTAGAAAAATTGTAGCCTTTCTCAGAGTGTTTCTAAGAGGTTGAATTTACCATTTGGTAATAGTATTTGGAGGGTAATGAAATTTAAGGGAAGATCAGTTGAAGGCTGAATAAATTTTGGATAAAGTTGAAGGGAAGCTATTAACTTTGTACTGACAGTTGTGCAGATGGGTTTTTATTCTTTACTGGAATGATTTGATAATGTTGAAGGTGGATAAAATAATGCTAGGTTGCTAACATCTCTTATTCTGAATTGTATTTTTAGTTATCAAAATAGCTACTGCCACAAAGTATTCATTTAAGTAAGGAAGTAAATTTGCACGAAACAAATGCATCTATAAATGTGCAAAGATAATCAGAAATAAGACAGTTACCATCTGAATGCCCAGTGGAGGTACCCACAGCCATGCCTCGCTTTTGATTTCTGTCTTTAATTAATCTTGCATTTGTGAGGTTGAAGCATTAGAAATGTTCTTCAAAAATCTCAGTTCATTTTGTGAAATTGAAAGCTCATGGCCTCTGTATTGTGAAATGGAAGGAAAAGTTACTTTTGAGGGGAAGCTATAGACGCGACTGAAAACTTGTTTCAGCATCATAAGATTTTAATTTCTCTGTAATAATCTGTAAACATGAGTTCAATTTGTGTAGATTGATGAATGTTGCTCAAAACAATGTCATCTTGCTTCTTCCAGGAGGTCCAGATAAGACCCGAATCACCACAGGATGTTCCTCTTGCCCTAACCACTCAGGTGATGGGCCCACCTTCTCCAGGAGCGCTTCCAGTTGAAGAGCACCTGGCTCAAGACTACTCCCCACACCTTCACGCTCCCCACCACCTGTCCACGCTCACACCACATCCTCCTGCGAGGGAGGAAGAGGAAGTAGCTGTGGACCTTGGGTGCTATAGGCCACCTTCTGGTGCCACCTCTGTTTTGGCCCTTGCGCCTCCCACCAGTTCACGCTCCTCTCCTTCCCCACCTCACCTGCAGCACCACTTTGAGCTGCACCCAATGGGTCCCCTGCACAGGCGCCACCCACTGCCACCCCACGCCCAACAGCAACAGCAGCGCCCAGGGGTCATAGTGGTGAAGCACACGTGAGCAAACATAGCATGCTCTGCAAGTGACGAGGGTACAAACAGAGGAACAGTGATTCTTGCATCCCCTTGTGCAGGATGCAAGGATTGGTGCACAGTAAGTGGTGCGGGTGCTTGCTCTCGCTCATCCCAAGAGCATGCAATGGAGACTCATCCATTGTCTGTTTTGGACTGGGAGAAAGTTTACAGAAAGAGTGCGGCATCCTGATGTTCATGTGACTTTCTTAAGGAAGCCAAGGAAATCGGGACAATGAAAGGAGTCTGCAGGTTTTTTCTCTCCACCACCTCTCATTTTCTCTATTGTCTTTGCTCAGTTTGCTCTGGAGACTCGGGGGAAAGATTCCTCTTCATTTTGTTTTTCTTTCTTCAAGGGAAAAAAACGTGTTGAAGAGGTGTTCTCCTTTAGTCGAAGTTGTTAAGTGGATGGAGCAAAGTGTGAACAATCAATGGGAAAATGAGGTTTCCTAGAGATGGAAGAATGTTTTAGTTGTTTGCTGGTGATTAGGGAAGAAGAGAATAATATTGTAAGAAGAAAATTTTCTGTATTTCACTGTAAATATTTGTGTGAAAGTAGTTGTATTATGTTGCCACTGAGGCATGGTCTACTTGGGCAGCAAAATTTTGGCAACTGGTTTCCTCTTGTCACTTGCCCTGCTTTTCTCAGGGCATTTGCAGCCTTGCGCTGAGAGATCCAGGCTACGCTTTCCTTCATTTTTTATCATTATTCTTGAAATAGTGTGTGTGCATGGGTGTGTACCTACTCGAATGCAACAGATTGTAAATTCTGATGTGTGACTGAGGACTTTTTTTATGCGAAACTGTGTCCTTTCCACGGATGAGGTTGGGAAGCATTCTTTCAACTCTGCAAGTTGTTTTCTCGCACGCCATAAACATTTGTTAAAAAAATTGATCGCTGAATGGGACTTCACGAGTGTTCATTTTTTTCAGTTTTATTTCCTCTTCATTGCAATTACTTTATAGCTGGACCGTAACTATAAAATTGGTTTGATTTATTTACACATTGTCCTGCTTGGTAGAGAGAGAGAGAGAGAGAGTGAGTGACTTGGGAGAGAGTGCTTGTGATGTGTAAAATGGGTTCCTTAACTGTGTTTTGTCAGGAAAGTGAATGGCTGATCAGTTTGTTCTGGTAAATGTCTTTTGCCCTTTGTTCACCTAAATCAATTGTTTTGTTTTTGTAATTTCAATCACGTCCTTCCAAAAAAGGGACCTGAATTAATTTTTTTGCAAGTTGTACAAGATAGGTTACGTGAGATCACTCTCTCTTCAGAGTGCTTTCGAATGTGAGGCTGTCCATTACGTATGCGTGTTGCTTTTTTTAAGAGGACAGTTTTTTATTCTCTCACTGGATGGATGATTCTTTGAAGATATTTTTGCCATTCCAATTTCTTTTTTAATCGTCCTTCTCCAACATTTAGGGAAAAATGATATACAGAAGCTTAGATAATCTCATTGGAACTTGTAGTTTTATCAGAGGTTTTTAAAATGAGTCATACCACTTGCGACGCAGTGTGTTGCATTGATACAAGGCAATTTGAGGATTGAATAAATGAGAGGAGTTGGGTTGTGTATTGGAAAATATGTACAGGAAGCAGCATGAAGATATCTTCATGGAGAAACTCGCATTTTGAAACTTTTTCTCAAAATTTCCTGTGATATTATTCTACAAGTCTTTAGAGTGGCATTGATGTCAGTTTTTCAAGTATACCTCCTTTGCCTCAGTCCATCCCTTGAAGGGTTTTTGCGGGCGAGCATTGAAATGTTAATGTGTTGTGGTTGGGCAAAAAAGATGCCTGCCTGTGGATGCTGGCATTTTGAGCAGTCATGGATTAAAAAAATACTTTTATTATTAAAAATTGTATAATGTGTGCCAGATAGTATAGATAAACAAAAACGTAGTGAGGTTTGACATCTTCCACGAATTGAACAACATATTACCCCATAAGTACCAATTTTGCATACCTTCTTCTTCTAACCAGTTGGGCTTACCTCTTTGCTGTATGCGTGGTAGAATTTGAAACAAAGCATTGTTGTTCTCGATGGTTACTTTTGATTCAGCGATCCAAATGTTTGATGAGTTTTGACGGTAATGTTGCACCTGATCTTTGAGCGCATCTGAAATAAGTTTTGATTGCATGCAGTAAGTTGTTTGATGAGACGGTTTGCCATTATCAAAGGCATGTTCCTACATTTTCGTTTGTTTTAAGTGTTGTTCATATTTACAGCTTCTCGAGTCAGTATTTGTTACAACTGTTACCATGAAGGGTTACAAAAGAATGAATCTTATAGTTAATAAAAGATAAGAAGGAAATATGGGGAAATGTTAGAATGATCGATTTTTCTAAGTGATTTTAAAAACTTCTTGGTATAGAGTTGGCATTTATAAAGGCTTACGTAAATTTAAAATAGATTTGTGATAAACTGAGAAATAATATGAATTGTTCCCTTTGGAGGGAAGAAGGGGATTGAAATAACTTGATAGTTGGAAAGAATTTCAAATGGCATATTTTCCTTGGTGCATTTTTCTTGGTATTGAAAATTGTGTGTAAATCATCATTGATTTAATTCAACTTATCATGATGCAGATTATTGAAACCTACTTCATGTTGTGTAAATTGGTTTTTATATATTAAAAACTCCCTTAGCAGATTTTTCATGAACCCCTCTCAAGTTAATTGCTGTGATGTATTGGAATGGTCCGTTGCTCAAGGTGCCCAACTATCCTCTTAAATAGAAGTATCGGTTTTAGACCAGAAAAAGGGAAGATTAAAAAAAGTCTTAGGTATATATCTTAGTCTCTCAACAAAATAACAGCCTCCTCACAATTGTTTCATGTTCATTGAACTTAAACAAACATGATGTTACCTGCAAATTGCGTACAGAAGGTCATGGTTTGTCTGCCTATTATCCTTTTCTCATTTCTGCTTCACGTGTGCATGTTGATGTTCAGAATGCAAATTTTGCATTTGCTCACTTTCCCCTGAGAGGAGAATAACCATATGATCTGATGGAAGTCAAAAGATTTTGGCTGAAGTTAGCTATGTATTACGATAAGATGGAAGTTTTAATTCAGTTATATTTTGGAGTATTGTTGCCTAGCTTCTGTTAATAGCTGCTTGGGATGGGTGAAGGTGAGGAAACAGAGAGGGCTCTCAGTTTATTTTACAGAAAAAATTAAACCCTGATCTTACGGAGCATTTGTCGGTGATTGTTAATGTAAACATTCTCGAAGCAATTTTCACAAGAATAAAGGATACCAAGGTGTAGAACTGAGTAGTCTTCTAGAAATATTTGTAATTGCCGGGAGAACCCTAATTGTGCAGGTCATGCATTCTTCATTCTATGTATAGTTTTCATCTTGATTTATATTTTTTGAACCTAATATTTTGTATTGTGTGCACAAGTTAGTCTTGAAACATTTGAGGGTGATGGCACATCCTTTCTTTTATAAATGTGACTGCTTTTGTTTCCTCTTTCACAAGATTGTGCATCCTTGCAACTTCAGGAGTAGGGAAACCAAAGACATTACACTGGACTCTCATCATAATCATTTCTTTGCATTCAGGCATTCTGATGTCATATGGCAAATATTTGAAACCTTGCTAGTTCAACTGCATTTGGGTTGAAAATTCTAAACTAAATGGTTTTTGTCTCTGCAGTACAAATCAAGAAGGTGTTCATTCAATATTGAGTTAACATTTTTGCATTATTCTGTGGCTTTTTAGTTCTTTTGTTGCTTGTAATGACATCAGCATCATAATAAACCATATGAACCGTCATCTTTGTTTTTATTTCTCACATTGCCATTGAAATATCTTCCACATTTTGATACCTTTCCTATGATATAGTACCTCAGTTTCAGAAGACCTTTGCATTAGTGCCTGTCTAGTCAAATGTTTCATTGAATTATTCCTCAGTATGCAAAATTTAGTATTTTACAAACTAATTGATTGTTCACTTCTGTATTACTTGCATCCATGTATTCTCAGACAGACATATGGAACATGGTTTGAAAGAAACTGATGTGAACATGACTTGCTATGACAATTTTAAGTATCTATCTTTTACATCCTTATCTAAAATAATTGCAAAAATTGATGGGAATTTCACAATTTTTCATTATTTCTTTGGGTTCAATCACTGATTCTACAATCTGTTGAAGTTAATGCATAATTTTTATGATCAAATTCATCATGGCCACATAGAATTTTGAGTAAGATGTATCATCCTAAAAGATGAACAAGCAAGTTTATTCTCAATATCGCAAGTCAATATACCATTGAAATTTCCACATTGATGAATCATAGATATAAGGAAGATGAAGGGCTTAATAAAGATAACAATATTAGTGAAGTAAATCTTCTTAAACTATATTTATTTGAATTGGCATTACATTTTGAGACATTTACATCTTAGGTATCAAAAGGTTGAGATTAAATTTCTAGGAGATTCACTGTTGGGCTTACAAATGCTGAACAAGACTTTGGGCGAGGGAGCAACTTAGCCCAGTGCCGTCGGGCTCAACGTCAAGAGATTTCACAACTCCATCTTCGATAACCATGGAATATCGCTTGGACCTTAAGCCTCCGAGAGGAGGAAGATCAGTTTCCAGTTCCACAGCCTTGGTGAAAGCGCCATTAGGATCGGCAAGCATCCTCAACTAAAAACGTAAGAATATTTGCTAAGTTATTACCAGCAAACACTAGTTTTAAGTTATTGACAGTCCATTTGATCATTTCACCAATACTAGAGATAAGTAATTACGCCATTCATTTTAAAAATATTAACATGCTATACCTTCCCAGAAGCATTATGAGCTTTGCCCCAAGCGTCCATCACGAAGGGATCATTCACTGACACACAAACAATTTCCTTCACTCCCTTACTTTTTATTTGGTCGGCTTTTTCTACGTACCCAGGAAGATGAGTCTGAAATGGGATAACGTATTTAACAGTTTTTAAATAAAACAATAGAAGAATACTTCACTTTCCTATGCCGAGAAAAACTTACTTTCGAGCATCCCGGAGTAAATGCGCCAGGTACTGCAAATAATACTACCTTTCCTTTAGCACTAAGATCCGCAATATTAACCTTCGTGGCAGGAGTGGACTCATAAAGGTCGACACTTGGAATTTTGTCTCCAACCTAAGGGTATCAAACGCAACCATTCTAGATAGTTCTTTCACTAAATGGTGACCAATCGAGATATGCCGGTATTCAGCAAGAAAACCAAAATGCTTCATAGGATTAAAGTGACAAAATTAGGCTTAACATAAACAAAATAAGTAATATTATAAAACATACCTTGATCGGCATGTTGCTGGCGTACGAGGAATGTATTGATCTAAATAGTATGACAGCGGGATTGGCCTTCAATGTTCGTAGAGAGAATAATCCAAGGTGATACATGGTTGGCCAGGGGCAGCTCTCCTTCTCTCTCCCAGAAGAGTGGAAACTCTGACATATGTTTAACTGATTACAGAGCCCCGACGGCATTAGCGGCAAGCTTCAGATTACGAAAAAATATTTGCTTATAAAATTGTTCTTTTGCGAAAAGGTCACAAATTTACCTTTTAATTTAATGAATATTTGCTTTTGCATAATTTACTTATGAAAGAGAGAAGAAAACTGCAAGTAAAAAAATCTGATCAATCAAATCAGAGGCAAAGAAATTCAACGAACTATAACTGGGTTAATCATTTATGATTTATAATTATTTAAACTATTTTTTCTTATATTATTTGGTAAAACTTGGGTCGAATTAGATATTATTCTTGTGGAAATGGAGATGGCGCTGTCTCTGCAATTGTAAGTGGGACGGATTAGCGTCTTAATTGCATTGTGAGCCGATGTCAACTTTTTCAGGATATCGAGCGCGAAAGACCTTGAGTGAAAAAAGAGTGACACAACATATTCACTGACTTGTACGGGAATTTCCATCGGAGCTCAAGGTCTGAATCCATTTCGTTCAATTTTTTATGACATCTTTCACCGATAACGATAGCGTCTTGGACAACTGCCCCCTTATGGTGTCTGATTCTGGTTTTCGAATCCGTTGAAATTAACTTTTCTTAACTGGAGAAGTTTACTCGAATTTATCTTTCAAGTAATTAATATTCAATTGAACAGTGGATCTGCCCGTCATATTATTATTTCTTGATCATGCCATTAAAAGTTGTTACTTTTAATGGCATGTGTAGCTACATTAACAGCGAGCCAAAATCATTGCGTAATTTTCCATGTTTTGATTTTATTTTATCATTTTCGAATTCCCGATTGAAAGAGAGTAATTTCTTTACTCAGTTCGGCATTCGGATCGATTTAGAAGTCCTGGCAATTGACCTGAACCAAATCCTTCTCCCACATATCTGATAAGAAAAATATCCGAAACTGCTCTCCTTTAACTGTCATTATTTCTTGTATTCTCTTCCTCCTTATTTCTCCTATCATAAATGTGCTTTACTGTCTCATTCAAAACCCTAAAATATTTTCTGACTATCATTTTACAGTTGTATACAATATCAAATACATCAAAGAAAAAAATATTTGTTTATTTAAAACGTTCTAATATGACGATAATTTAAGTCTCAATTTTTCAGTTTCAGTTCAGTCTCCTTTGAATGTTACGCTTTTTTCAGCTGACATTGACGGGGAAAAGGGATGAAAAACGTAAGACAAAATTTATTCCTGTGCATGTCTTTTTTCATGTAACAACCTACTTTTCCATATTTGATTGAATTAGGGCTTCCGGATGGCCAAGTGGGCAACGCGTTCGACTTTGGTGAAAGCGGTCCCTGGTTCGATTCCTATGTGCGAAATGTTCAAAGCAGTCGAAGCACTTTTAACAATACTACCTTCTTGGTAGAATAAATTTCAGCTCATCTTTGCCCTTGCTTTGGCTATGGAATTCGTAATAAAACTACCGTAATTGAGGGTCAGTAATGTCGCTTTAAATTTTACGATTTACTGGTAGAAAATAGGCAGTCTCGTAATTTTAGCACGGGCAGGAGACGATACGCCAATAGTTCAACAGAAAAATCACATTATCGATAAAGAGAAACTTCCGAAAGGGGGGCATCAGACTTAGGCATAATTTCCATAATTTTTCAAAGGTTCCTCCACGAACATGAAGGACTGCTGTTATTATCAAAGTGTGAGATTACTTTAAATGCATTCAGGAAGAGTTTGTTACATGTAAATTTATTTTAAATAATATAATGTATGTTATAGTGAAATATTTGGTACCGTATGATGACTTTGCAGCTAAGAGGTCTTGCTTAGGATCTAAATTTTAGTGCGAATGCTTGTGTTTGTTGAGTTAGAGTAAATTGATTGTAAGAATCGTCTTCAAAGACTAAAATTATTAGTTTGCTTTCTGCAAAGTCTTCCTTTTGATAAGAATAATTGAAATGCAAATTGCTATGCCAAGTCAGCATTATAAACTTATCATTTGGTGATGAAGTGTAGTAAGGAACCCAAGTGATTTATGTTAATTGTTTTGGGAGAAATGATCTAACGTTAAAATTATCGTAAGACCAGTACACTAGGGCTATGTAGATCCTTGCTGATTCAACCATCTGAGTAGCTATCTAGGCACTCTTCAGCTCTCGTTCCTGTTGCTATTACAAAATACTGTTGAAAATACAAGAAAAGAAACAAATTTTTACTCCTATGGAAAAAAATTCGTTCGTCATTTCCTCGAGCCTATCATATCACTATGTATCATTAGAAATCAACATCAGGCTCCTAGATAGCCAAGTGGGCAACGGGTTCGACTTTAGTGAAAGCGGTCCCGGGTTAGATTCCCGGTGGGGGTCTACGTGCGAAATGACCTAAGATATCGAAGCACTTTCAGCACTACTACTACTACTACTAGAAATCAACATCTTTCTTTTCAGTCGGTCTCGTTTTTTAAGCACTCGTTATTGATTCTTGGGAAAGGAACCAATGCTCTACTTCAAATTACATGTAGAGATCTAAAGCTCAAATAGAGAAATGCCTGTCTTTTTAGGGTTAAAGTTCAAGTTGTTAAGCAATGGGTAACCTAATTTGTACTCGCAACGTCCAAAACTTGTTTTCCAAATGGTTCGGTACATGCAGTCAGTGTGAACGAAAATTATAAGTTCCGGATTCAAGGCAAAATCAATTGGAATAGGGTGAGATCAGGATGAGCATAGAATTCAAATATTCCACTCTCTTATTTAAAATTATTTTTCAAGTCCAACGTCCGGTTGCCAGAAATTACTTTATTGTAAGTTCCATTTTCATTTGAAAGTTGTTCGTGACATTCATTCTTATGCTGGAAGGAAAAATCTTCATTGTCAGATGGCGGCGAAGGAATGACAGGAGAGAGAAAGGAAGGAGACTTCTACGAAAGGAAAATCGAGACTGAAAGGCAGTATTGCTCCTATGTAGTAACCAGATAGGAAGTCTCATAGTTCTCAATGGTGGTAGCAGGAAAAAGATCATCACTACTACAGGAAGTGAGTCAGCCGCAGGAATAGAAAATACTACGCGATAATTTGAGGTCAAAAGTTGAACATTTGTGATGAAAAGGGCCAATTGTTACCTCGTGATTCTCGATCTTTGGGAATCATCATCATTTACCCCTTGCTTGGCACTCTTCTAGTCTCTATTGGATTCTCATTCGATTAGTTCAAAACCTTCTATTTAGGAAATTGTTAATTTGATTACTCGCTTATATGAAAACAATTCTTCGTCTCCCCCCCTCCCCCCAGATATGCTTGCATCGTCTAAGATTTGTTGAATAGTGCTAAATTTTGTCTCATTAGTTATATGCTTTGCCTCCTCCTCAGATTATCATTGTCCCCTCTAGTTCCCCTACTCGCGGTAGAAAGTCTGATTACGTTCCTCTGGCGATCGCTAAAATTTGCATTAAATAATCAATGGCTATGTTAATAGGCTGAGCGGAAATTAATGAATTTTTAAATATTTAAATGGTTACGATCTCAGCAACGTTCATTTATAGCAGTGGCGTAGCGACGGCGGGGGCCTCGGGTCCGGAACCCTCCCTCGGGCCCGCCTTCCAGCAGAACGAGGAATGGGTGTGCAATAAAGACAAATATTACTTTATTTGAGGTTAAAAAAAGAGAGTCGTGATAACATTTAATTCATGGAACTTATTTCACTCGTCGCCTTGCCTTCATTCCTGAAATACCGGGAATGTTTCTCGGTAAATCTGAGAGAGTTCTGACCAAGATGAAAGACCAATGTCCAGCACAACTTAGAAAGTACATAAGCACCAGAAAAAAAACTTTGCACTGCTGGGACCATTTCCATCTGCGCGGGCGTTGCGCGTTCTCTGAAAACGCTTTGGCACGCTTGAATCCTGGCAACGCTGCCAACTCTGGCGCGTAGTTTGGTCTGGGAAAGAGACTCTGGAGAATCACAGGGAGTCTTCCTCCTTATGAAGAACTAATGTTTATAACATTTCATAACTAATAAAAGTATTTGATAAAAGTTACTTGCAATTAAAATATACTCTCTCGGTTTCTCCTTAGATTCACGTCTTTTACCGCAACGAAAAGAAAGTTCATACATACTCTTACTTTTTTCATTTACAATATTAAATGAATTTGACTTCATTCACGCCCTGTGACGCTGTCAAAAATTCAACTAAACATCGTAATTAAAGATCGATGATATTTCCCTAACAAGGCAATATTAATATTAGTATTAGTGTCACTATTTTATTGATTTTTTAATTCCTTCATAAAACATTTTATAAAATATGAGGTTTAATTTTTAATTCATTCGTACAATATGAATTTTTTTGGTTCAAAATTCACCCACAAAACATAATAGTCATAAACATGATATTTATACATCAAAATAATATTAAACCATGAGCCATTTTAAAAAGTAATGAGATTGGAAAAGAATCTTCTGTTATCCGTAATGTTTAAGTTTGTGTTCCATGTTATATTCAAGGAGGAACAGATTTGGTTAGTGACACCCTTTAAACATTTAAAAAGGAATTCTTTATGCCTCCTCTTCATCTTCAAAGGTAACGCATTTATTTTTTGTTATATAGAACCAAAAAATTTGTTAAAAAATTTAAACCATCTACTTATTTTAAAATCTGGAATCCCTGGAACTTATTCCAAAGAACTAGGATGTATGGCTGTCTATGTCTGTATTCACTGTTTACCTCTCTAAGCATGTTCTCTTCATTGTTTGCTGAGGATGTGGGAACACCTCTTGTTTACAATAATGTTTTTATTCAAGTTTTCCATAGGGTATAATCTATAGAAGAAGCCTTAACTAAGTGGAACTCCATCACTGGGAAAATTGCTAAACTAGACACTAAAGAAACTTTCAAAATTGTGAAGAATTCTTCTTCAAACATTTTAAATGAATTTATATTTCCCCCCATATTGCAAACCATCCTCCCATAACTCCTTTCACATTTCCTGCCTGTGCATTCCTCCTCACCTTTAACCTGCCTATTGTTTCCACTGGTGCTGTCCTCTCTCCCACCTTTTTCTTATTTGCTCCTGAGATGTTCAACTGTTTTTCCATCGTTCTCTACATATATTTGGGTTGTTCCCTGATCTGACACCTGAAGATGTAGCTTAGCTATGAAACCATGGTCATGTTATTTATTTTCTTGTGCTCTAGTAAATGTTTGTAATCATGGAGCTTTTTGTGTTAATAAATACCACAACATAATACCTGCTTCAGAGTATCGTTAATTTGTTAAATTTTGTCACAGCTG
>KZ308144.1:974868-985352 GCA_000376725.2 Ladona fulva
ATATATTTCAGAAATATATTTTCTGAGTTGAAATACATTTTTACACTATTATTTTAAAATCGATCATTAACTTACTGTCATATTTAATTGTTTTTCATCAGTATGCCAGAATTATTATAGATTTTATTATTTATTTATCGCTTAAAATTTCACTGCCTTTGCCAATTCAAAAATACTGCTGAAAGATTATCTAGCATGGTAGGATACAGAATGTCACAGCAGATATAAAAGGGTAATGTTCTGCCCAAATTAACTGTACTTTGACGGTTCAGAGTTTAAGGAGGGCTATGCTTAGACAACAAAAGAGGGCAGGGCAGTGAATTAAACCATGATGAGTTGCCATAATTTTTCAGGAAGATCAACAAACAACAGCAGAAAGGCAGGTATGTATGTTACAGATATCCCATAGCAGTACTTACATTAACTGTTCTAAGTAATCTCTTGCAAAAAAGTTGCAATATTGGTCCTCAGGTTACCACTGCTCAAACAGGATATTGTATAGGTTGACTTGTTTCTTTAGCTTCAAAGTCTGTTATAGGAGCATCAAGATAAATTCCTAAACTCCAACATTACAGGTGACAAGACTAGACATCATAGTTAGCAGAAATTGTAAAACTGAAAAAAGGTATTTGGTCGGAAGATGTTTCAGTAACTATTGGAGCTCCATAATCATAAGTTCTTCCATAAAATTAATTCCTTAAATAAGGTCCATGATAACAAACGTTTACTAGACTTGTATACTAAAAGCTATATGGTTAGCTTGTATCCTAACGGCTATACTCGTATGCTAATGGTTTCAATTCCAATACTGTGGACATAATTATAGGAAATAAGAAAAAGAAAATAGCTTTTAACCAGATTTTTACATGACCAAGCTTGCTGATGAAAGGAAGTGGTGTTCACTTAAATTCCTGGGCGAGGTCTCTTACTCTGTTAGCAACAGTATACCTGAATGGTTCCAATGTTCTTTTAACACAGGACTAAAACTCAAAGATTTGATTGTGGCATGTAAATATCCTGTTGATATTTTTTGCAGAGGTTTATAGGCTGGACTGTTGTGACAGTGATGCTTTTTGTATTGGCCGGACTGGCAAATGATTTATTGAACAACAAAAAGAACATAAGCGCACCTTCCTGAACAACAACCCTACTGCGTCCCATTTTAGCCAACACCTGTTGGAAAAGGGACACTCAAGTGACTTCAAAGTGACAATGAGACCTATGGGAGAATATTGCTAAACTAGACACTAAAGAAACTTTCAAAATTGTGAAGAATTCTTCTTCAAACATTTTAAATGAATTTATATTTCCCCCCATATTGCAAACCATCCTCCNCAAATTTTGCTTTTGAATGCTGTTTTTGACATTATTTTTCTAATTCAGTATCTTGTTAAATACCACACCTAAAATGTTCTCTGTCATCTTGTTAGGGATGTATGCTCCTTTCCATTGAAGGTTTGAAGCATCTTTCAATCTGTTATTCCTAAAGAAGTGCATACATGTACATTTTTGAGGATTCAGAGTAATCTTCCATTTATCTTTAGTTTTCTATGAGATGAGATGAGTCTGAAGATATAGAGTTGCTAGGTTTGGGTCTGTTGAGCTACTAGTTATTTTAGTGTCATCAGCATATAAGAGTTTGGAAATGATGCAGTATGTTGGGTGAAAATACATTGAATAGGGTTGGGGGTTCCTTGTGGCACTCCTGCTCCTATGGGTAGTTGAGACTTTTCAGCATTGACTTGAGTGATAAAGGATCTGTTCTCCAGGAATGAAAATATAATTTTGGTGAAATAGCTTGGTAATCTTACTTGAGCGATTTTGTATTTTCATCCACTTCATATTCCATACTTCATCAAAAGCACTCTTCATATCAAGAAAGGCAGCATTCGTTGATTTAATCCTTTCATTATTTACTCTGTCAGACAGAGACTTTGGTGAGTGGTAGACAGGTTTTCTGTGAATCCGGTTTCTTCTTTTGTCATGATGTTGTTTGTTTTGCGGATGGGTTTAGGACAGCTCAAGATTACTTTTTCCAAGAGTTTTCCCATAGCGGGCAACAGACTGATTAGACGATATTTCTGAAGGAAGAATGGGTCTTTGTCTGATTTTGACATTGCCTTTGTCTTTGCTGATTTCCATGCTGTAGGGAAGTAGTCATTAACTGAGCAAGCATTGTTGAGTCCAGCCAACTTTCTGATTATATTTCAGGGTAGTTGTTGTAGTATCTTGTTTGTGTTTTTCGTCCCTGGAATGAACTTTTCTTCGATGATTTTTTATAGTTTAACTTCTTTGGTGAATTCTGGTTGGTTAATTGACATTTGGAGGACTTGGATATAGCAGACTGCATTTCTGTATGAAGGTTAGGCAGGATTGATTTAGAATGTTTCAGCAAGTGCAGTGTACTTTTCTTCATCCATAATTAATACACTATTTTTGTAATATATTCTGGTTGGACTGGTGGATTTGGATTTAAGGAGGCTGCAAGCCTCCAAAGAGTTGTCTCTTGGAGACAAACTTAGGAACCGCTGGGGCCAGCAGTTATTTCTATGGGATTTTAGTTCGTGGTTTACTTTGTTTGGTAGATGCTTATACAGGTATTGGAAGATTAGCTCTTTGGTTAATTGAAACTTTTTTCTTGCTTTCATTTCCTCAAGAATATCAGTTGGGAGGTTTTGGTGTAGGTAAGGCTTTGGAGGTGGCAAGAAGCTGGTTTCGTAGGAAATAAGAATGGTTGATGCAAGGTAAGCTATATATGTGTCCATAGGCGTGCCATCCTTGGCAGTAAGGACTTCTTGATTAAGGCAACCCTTATATTAACGAAACTAAAGAAAAAAATCCATCCTAATTTTTCAACAGTGTGTAAGAATATGATATTTATCCACAATGTAACCCAAATACATATGAGCAAAGTAAAACAAGGTTTCATTTTCAAACAAAAGAACTTTTTAAAATTTTTATTGTGAACACAGTTTGTTTTTTCTCAGTAGCAGTGCATCTATATCTGGTTTGTTGGACATAGTTGAGTTGTGAAGAGCATTTTCAAGATGCTCATTTGAAATTTTTGTTCTAGCTTTGCTTTTGGTGTTTCATATGGGAAAAAATTTACTCACAAATGTATGTATGTGCTCCCTAACAGAGACTTCATGATCAGGATATATGTTAGTGAAATGCCAGATATTTTTCTTTGGGCAAGTACAATTTATAAAATTCCAATAAAGTCACTTGAATTATTTTTTTTGGAGTTGTATGTCTCATTGCAACTCAACACCTTCAATTTGGAAGTTCAATGTGTTAATGTCAACAGTGAATGAAGTGACGAATATACTGAAATACAATTCTGTATATTCTGAAATCTTCTCTCAAACTCCACTGACAAAATAGCTTACAAATTTATTGAAACATACATACTGTTACATTTATACATAAATAAATATATAAATGACATATATACCACTAAATGCATCCGGAAGACTTATGACTTGTTTAGGTAACCATACAAGTAAAAAAGCATGAAGATAAGTGATTACATTTAGAAAAATATTAAACAAAACATTTTATGCAGGTCATGGATGCATAGTATCAAAGTGCAGCATTTGTAATAAAGTGAAAGAATATCATGAAGAGTTGAGTAGATCATTTAAAAATTCTTGAGATTTGCTGATTATTCCACTACCACCAAAGGGTTTATCAGCAAAATAGCATTTATCTTTTTCTATAGGTTATATATACCTATGTGGCAGAAGTTTAGCCATGATTGATCTAAAAGAGGGGGTCCCAAGATCCATGGAGTAAACCCAAAATTGGGTGTTTTACTGAGAGTATTGAAACATTTACAGTTTTGCTTTCTTGATTGATAGATATTGATTTATTGGTATATTAGATTGATTGATTAGCTTATTTTCATACTTTAATATGGTCAACTTTTTGAGCAAAGAAATCACATAATTTTTGTTATTTTCTCTATAGAATGAAAATAAACTATTGCTCCTGACTCAGTCTTATCCATGGTTTTCTATTAAGCACTTTTAACACAAAAAGTTCAATTTTTTATTTCTGAACATCAAGGGTTAGGGGAGAGCATCTGGCTTGGATTAAGGTTGGGTATTTAGGACAAGGTTTATTTATTCAGCACAGCTTTTGGGTGGAGATATTTACAGATAGCTGTGTTAAGGTAATAATCCTTGCTTGTGGAAAATAAAGTATTTTGGATATGTTTTATTTTTGAGTTGAGTCTTTTGGTTATTTTGTTGAAGGTTGTAGAGAGGTGCGTTATATTATGGTACTTTTATACCTCAGTACTGGTGAGATATGGAACATTCAAAATCCCTTTAATGGTCTTGCTTTCAAACCTATATAGCCTCAGTAGGTAGAATATGTATGTGCAATGCCAGGTGGGTGATGCATAAGTGAGCATATGTCTGATAATGGATAGATATGATAGGAGTGTGTTTATGGTAGCCTGAGATCTGTTAAGTAGGACTTTGCAAACAGCAAATTTTGCTTTTGAATGCTGTTTTTGACATTATTTTTCTAATTCAGTATCTTGTTAAATACCACACCTAAAATGTTCTCTGTCATCTTGTTAGGGATGTATGCTCCTTTCCATTGAAGGTTTGAAGCATCTTTCAATCTGTTATTCCTAAAGAAGTGCATACATGTACATTTTTGAGGATTCAGAGTAATCTTCCATTTATCTTTAGTTTTCTATGAGATGAGATGAGTCTGAAGATATAGAGTTGCTAGGTTTGGGTCTGTTGAGGTACTAGTTATTTTAGTGTCATCAGCATATAAGAGTTTGGAAATGATGCAGTATGTTGGGTGAAAATACATTGAATAGGGTTGGGGGTTCCTTGTGGCACTCCTGCTCCTATGGGTAGTTGAGACTTTTCAGCATTGACTTGAGTGATAAAGGATCTGTTCTCCAGGAATGAAAATATAATTTTGGTGAGATAGCTTGGTAATCTTACTTGAGCGATTTTGTATTTTCATCCACTTCATATTCCATACTTCATCAAAAGCACTCTTCATATCAAGAAAGGCAGCATTCGTTGATTTAATCCTTTCATTATTTACTCTGTCAGACAGAGACTTTGGTGAGTGGTAGACAGGTTTTCTGTGAATCCGGTTTCTTCTTTTGTCATGATGTTGTTTGTTTTGCGGATGGGTTTAGGACAGCTCAAGATTACTTTTTCCAAGAGTTTTCCCATAGCGGGCAACAGACTGATTAGACGATATTTCTGAAGGAAGAATGGGTCTTTGTCTGATTTTGACATTGCCTTTGTCTTTGCTGATTTCCATGCTGTAGGGAAGTAGTCATTAACTGAGCAAGCATTGTTGAGTCCAGCCAACTTTCTGATTATATTTCAGGGTAGTTGTTGTAGTATCTTGTTTGTGTTTTTCGTCCCTGGAATGAACTTTTCTTCGATGATTTTTTATAGTTTAACTTCTTTGGTGAATTCTGGTTGGTTAATTGACATTTGGAGGACTTGGATATAGCAGACTGCATTTCTGTATGAAGGTTAGGCAGGATTGATTTAGAATGTTTCAGCAAGTGCAGTGTACTTTTCTTCATCCATAATTAATACACTATTTTTGTAATATATTCTGGTTGGACTGGTGGATTTGGATTTAAGGAGGCTGCAAGCCTCCAAAGAGTTGTCTCTTGGAGACAAACTTAGGAACCGCTGGGGCCAGCAGTTATTTCTATGGGATTTTAGTTCGTGGTTTACTTTGTTTGGTAGATGCTTATACAGGTATTGGAAGATTAGCTCTTTGGTTAATTGAAACTTTTTTCTTGCTTTCATTTCCTCAAGAATATCAGTTGGGAGGTTTTGGTGTAGGTAAGGCTTTGGAGGTGGCAAGAAGCTGGTTTCGTAGGAAATAAGAATGGTTGATGCAAGGTAAGCTATATATGTGTCCATAGGCGTGCCATCCTTGGCAGTAAGGACTTCTTGATTAAGGCAACCCTTATATTAACGAAACTAAAGAAAAAAATCCATCCTAATTTTTCAACAGTGTGTAAGAATATGATATTTATCCACAATGTAACCCAAATACATATGAGCAAAGTAAAACAAGGTTTCATTTTCAAACAAAAGAACTTTTTAAAATTTTTATTGTGAACACAGTTTGTTTTTTCTCAGTAGCAGTGCATCTATATCTGGTTTGTTGGACATAGTTGAGTTGTGAAGAGCATTTTCAAGATGCTCATTTGAAATTTTTGTTCTAGCTTTGCTTTTGGTGTTTCATATGGGAAAAAATTTACTCACAAATGTATGTATGTGCTCCCTAACAGAGACTTCATGATCAGGATATATGTTAGTGAAATGCCAGATATTTTTCTTTGGGCAAGTACAATTTATAAAATTCCAATAAAGTCACTTGAATTATTTTTTTTGGAGTTGTATGTCTCATTGCAACTCAACACCTTCAATTTGGAAGTTCAATGTGTTAATGTCAACAGTGAATGAAGTGACGAATATACTGAAATACAATTCTGTATATTCTGAAATCTTCTCTCAAACTCCACTGACAAAATAGCAATTAATGNTTTTGTTGAAGGTTGTAGAGAGGTGCGTTATATTATGGTACTTTTATACCTCAGTACTGGTGAGATATGGAACATTCAAAATCCCTTTAATGGTCTTGCTTTCAAACCTATATAGCCTCAGTAGGTAGAATATGTATGTGCAATGCCAGGTGGGTGATGCATAAGTGAGCATATGTCTGATAATGGATAGATATGATAGGAGTGTGTTTATGGTAGCCTGAGATCTGTTAAGTAGGACTTTGCAAACAGCAAATTTTGCTTTTGAATGCTGTTTTTGACATTATTTTTCTAATTCAGTATCTTGTTAAATACCACACCTAAAATGTTCTCTGTCATCTTGTTAGGGATGTATGCTCCTTTCCATTGAAGGTTTGAAGCATCTTTCAATCTGTTATTCCTAAAGAAGTGCATACATGTACATTTTTGAGGATTCAGAGTAATCTTCCATTTATCTTTAGTTTTCTATGAGATGAGATGAGTCTGAAGATATAGAGTTGCTAGGTTTGGGTCTGTTGAGCTACTAGTTATTTTAGTGTCATCAGCATATAAGAGTTTGGAAATGATGCAGTATGTTGGGTGAAAATACATTGAATAGGGTTGGGGAGTAAATGTTTGTAATCATGGAGCTTTTTGTGTTAATAAATACCACAACATAATACCTGCTTCAGAGTATCGTTATTTTGTTAAATTTTGTCACAGCTGTTCTCGACTCCTTTTGCTTTCTATTCAGTAGTACCTCTTCTACCTGCAATTATTATTAACATATTAAGTATATATGTTCGTAACATGTATCCTTGATGAATTTTTCTTCTTAAATCTCCTTCTATACCAAAGGCAATAACATTAGTTTCTATATTTCGGCTCTCATGGAGATAGATTTCTGTTCCTCTATTCACTCATTTCTTATCCATTTCTAATGCTAGAAACTTCCTTAGTGACACCCTTTAAACATTTAAAAAGGAATTCTTTATGCCTCCTCTTCATCTTCAAAGGTAACGCATTTATTTTTTGTTATATAGAACCAAAAAATTTGTTAAAAAATTTAAACCATCTACTTATTTTAAAATCTGGAATCCCTGGAACTTATTCCAAAGAACTAGGATGTATGGCTGTCTATGTCTGTATTCACTGTTTACCTCTCTAAGCATGTTCTCTTCATTGTTTGCTGAGGATGTGGGAACACCTTATTATCAAAGTGTGAGATTACTTTAAATGCATTCAGGAAGAGTTTGTTACATGTAAATTTATTTTAAATAATATAATGTATGTTATAGTGAAATATTTGGTACCGTATGATGACTTTGCAGCTAAGAGGTCTTGCTTAGGATCTAAATTTTAGTGCGAATGCTTGTGTTTGTTGAGTTAGAGTAAATTGATTGTAAGAATCGTCTTCAAAGACTAAAATTATTAGTTTGCTTTCTGCAAAGTCTTCCTTTTGATAAGAATAATTGAAATGCAAATTGCTATGCCAAGTCAGCATTATAAACTTATCATTTGGTGATGAAGTGTAGTAAGGAACCCAAGTGATTTATGTTAATTGTTTTGGGAGAAATGATCTAACGTTAAAATTATCGTAAGACCAGTACACTAGGGCTATGTAGATCCTTGCTGATTCAACCATCTGAGTAGCTATCTAGGCACTCTTCAGCTCTCGTTCCTGTTGCTATTGAAAATACAAGAAAAGAACAAATTTTTACTCCTATGGAAAAAAATTCGTTCGTCATTTCCTCGAGCCTATCATATCACTATGTATCATTAGAAATCAACATCAGGCTCCTAGATAGCCAAGTGGGCAACGGGTTCGACTTTAGTGAAAGCGGTCCCGGGTTAGATTCCCGGTGGGGGTCTACGTGCGAAATGACCTAAGATATCGAAGCACTTTCAGCACTACTACTACTACTACTAGAAATCAACATCTTTCTTTTCAGTCGGTCTCGTTTTTTAAGCACTCGTTATTGATTCTTGGGAAAGGAACCAATGCTCTACTTCAAATTACATGTAGAGATCTAAAGCTCAAATAGAGAAATGCCTGTCTTTTTAGGGTTAAAGTTCAAGTTGTTAAGCAATGGGTAACCTAATTTGTACTCGCAACGTCCAAAACTTGTTTTCCAAATGGTTCGGTACATGCAGTCAGTGTGAACGAAAATTATAAGTTCCGGATTCAAGGCAAAATCAATTGGAATAGGGTGAGATCAGGATGAGCATAGAATTCAAATATTCCACTCTCTTATTTAAAATTATTTTTCAAGTCCAACGTCCGGTTGCCAGAAATTACTTTATTGTAAGTTCCATTTTCATTTGAAAGTTGTTCGTGACATTCATTCTTATGCTGGAAGGAAAAATCTTCATTGTCAGATGGCGGCGAAGGAATGACAGGAGAGAGAAAGGAAGGAGACTTCTACGAAAGGAAAATCGAGACTGAAAGGCAGTATTGCTCCTATGTAGTAACCAGATAGGAAGTCTCATAGTTCTCAATGGTGGTAGCAGGAAAAAGATCATCACTACTACAGGAAGTGAGTCAGCCGCAGGAATAGAAAATACTACGCGATAATTTGAGGTCAAAAGTTGAACATTTGTGATGAAAAGGGCCAATTGTTACCTCGTGATTCTCGATCTTTGGGAATCATCATCATTTACCCCTTGCTTGGCACTCTTCTAGTCTCTATTGGATTCTCATTCGATTAGTTCAAAACCTTCTATTTAGGAAATTGTTAATTTGATTACTCGCTTATATGAAAACAATTCTTCGTCTCCCCCCCTCCCCCCAGATATGCTTGCATCGTCTAAGATTTGTTGAATAGTGCTAAATTTTGTCTCATTAGTTATATGCTTTGCCTCCTCCTCAGATTATCATTGTCCCCTCTAGTTCCCCTACTCGCGGTAGAAAGTCTGATTACGTTCCTCTGGCGATCGCTAAAATTTGCATTAAATAATCAATGGCTATGTTAATAGGCTGAGCGGAAATTAATGAATTTTTAAATATTTAAATGGTTACGATCTCAGCAACGTTCATTTATAGCAGTGGCGTAGCGACGGCGGGGGCCTCGGGTCCGGAACCCTCCCTCGGGCCCGCCTTCCAGCAGAACGAGGAATGGGTGTGCAATAAAGACAAATATTACTTTATCTGAGGTTAAAAAAAGAGAGTCGTGAAAATATTTAATTCATGGAACTTATTTCACTCGTCTCCTTGCCTTCATTCCTGAAATACCGGGAATGTTTCTCGGTAAATCTGAGAGAGTTCTGACCAAGATGAAAGACCAATGTCCAGCACAACTTAGAAAGTACATAAGCACCAGAAAAAAAACTTTGCACTGCTGGGACCATTTCCATCTGCGCGGGCGTTGCGCGTTCTCTGAAAACGCTTTGGCACGCTTGAATCCTGGCAACGCTGCCAACTCTGGCGCGTAGTTTGGTCTGGGAAAGAGACTCTGGAGAATCACAGGGAGTCTTCCTCCTTATGAAGAACTAATGTTTATAACATTTCATAACTAATAAAAGTATTTGATAAAAGTTACTTGCAATTAAAATATACTCTCTCGGTTTCTCCTTAGATTCACGTCTTTTACCGCAACGACAAGAAAGTTCATACACACTCTTACTTTTTCATTTACAATATTAAATGAATTTGACTTCATTTACGCCCTGTGACGCTGTCAAAAATTCAACTAAACATCGTAAATTAAAGATCGATGATATTTCCCTAACAAGGCAATATTAGTATTGGTGTCACTATTTTATTGATTTTTTAATTCCTTCATAAAAAATTTTATAAAATATGAGGTTTAATTTTTAATTCATTCGTACAATATGAATTTTTTTGGTTCAAAATTCACCCACAAAACATAATAGTCATAAACATGATATTTATACATCAAAATAATATTAAACCATGAGCCATTTTAAAAAGTAATGAGATTGGAAAAGAATCTTC